>JAZGLO010003769.1:0-16085 GCA_036873155.1 Biomphalaria sudanica | reverse complement strand
ACCTAGATCAAATAATTAATATTTTAATCTAAAAATAATCTAAAAAATACTAGTTACTACTACTACTACTACTAGATCTAAAAACTAGATAGAGTCTAGTAGATATCTTAGTAACTCTAGATCTAGAGATTTTAGATTATCATAATTATGATTATAACTAGATATGAGTATTTAGATCTATATACTCTAGTAGATAATACTAGATCAAGATCTAATAGATCTAGATAGTAGACATAAGTATAATTATAATAGAAGTAGATGTAGATCTAGACTAGTCTAGATTTAGTTAATTTAGTATTAGATCTAGTATAGTGACGACTAGTATTATAGATCTATCATCTATGCATCTTAGGTCTAGTATAATAAGTAATCTAGATATATCTATATCTAATCTAGAATAGTAGAATCTCTAAACTAATAGATCTAGTCTAATAAAGTAAAGTAATATAGATTTCAATTAATAGATCTATATTATTGACTAAAAATTTTTAATTTACATCTAGATCTAAGACTAAGACTACTAAGAGTTAGACTCTACTTTAAGACTAAGAGTAAAATAATTAAGTATAATATAGACTATTATGACTATAGATCTAATAGTTATAGTAGTATTAGACTAATACCAATAGTGCCAAAAGTAATAGACTAGACGTCACTAGACTCTAACTCTAACTCTAGACTCTGGATCTATCTAGTAAAAAGTTTTAAAATAAAGAGTCAACATTTCTTTTAGATCTACAGTAAAGCAAAATTCTTTGCCTGCAGCTATACAGGAACACACTGGTGTTTAATAAAAAGCAGCAACTTGTAGATCTATCGAAGCAAGGAATTATCAGGATTTATCAAGCAGCGAAACTTGCAAGAAATATAATGAACACGTTTATTTTTCTCGCCTTTCAAATACCTTGAATTGGCGGGAATAGCGGCCATTATAGGGTAAAGGTCAAAAGGCTTTCTAGTTTATTCTCCTCATATTATTCATTATATATATTCTCCAAATTACATAGATCTAAATATTTATTGGTATGTATGTTAAAAAAGTTTGTAAAATTTGTAATTAAACTTTTTAGTTTGTAACTAAAAAAAATAATTAAACTAGGATTTTAACTAAACTTATTTTTTTAATTAAACTTTGGCCTTAACTAATTTTTTTAGTTAAACTAAAAGTTAGCAACTTTTTAGTTAACTTTTGCCCATCACTACTAACAACATCATCATGAACTTTGACCTGCTCTAGATTTGACCCTAATTTGAAACAAAGAAACAAGGATCAATCATTAAATGTTTTCTGGTCGAGTTTGTCGGAAGAGTTCCCCACAATCTTCTCAAACAAACTATTCTCATTGTAATTCCGTTTCCTGCAAGTCCATTGGGTGCCAAGCAGCGATTCTCTTGGTAGGTTTTGTTTTAAAGAGCAAGATATTGTAACAGACTAGACGCCACAATATCTATTCGAATTCAGCTTACCACTGCCATTTGTAATGTTAAGAAGTTATGATCTTGTAAGAAACAATAGCCTACCATTAAAGTTATTAATCCTTGTTTTTTTTTTTCTAATTCTTAGGTCTGTTTTTTAATATAGATTTATACTTTAAAATAAATAATAATGCTAAATTTAGAATAGAATTTAAATTATAATTATTTTGTGTTTAAACAAAGAGGAAATAATCCAACCTAAAAAAACGAAGCAAAGTGTTCTGCTCAATTCTCCAAATGTACAAAGTGCTTTGTTACAGAAAAAAGTTAAGGAAACACTGACCTAGAGAATGATAGATTTATGAGGAGGCTTTTCAAGGAGAAACTATATTCCACTTGATAAACTCAGACATTGTTGATCTGCTGCATCACCTGATGTAGACTACAATGTTAAACTCACAATGTTATTCAAGTTCAACTTTTCACATTCTTCATAGTCCAAAGATGGACGGAACTTTCCAATGACAATGAAAATCTAAATTTTTAGTCGGTGACTTGAACATTTGAATATAATTTAAGAATTGAAATGGTTTAAATAAAAGGATATTGACTTGTCTTAGTAGCACCATTCTTTAACTTGAGTATATCTTGCGATCACAACCACTGTAGAATATATAACATTGATAAGAACAATGTATAACTTAACAATATCAGAAACTAAAAACGAATGGAATTCTTTGAGACTATAATCTTAGAAGAGGGACACTAACTTTGTGGTCTCTCTTTAACAACGGGCCGCCAGTGGAGTTTAAGTTACTGACTATCACGTTGCGCTTTAATTTTAAAAAAATTATCAGTCTAAGGTTCAAGGCTACAGACTAGATAAAGTTCATGGTTATTACATTCTACATATCTTAGTGTAAAACTAGATATAACCTTAGTGTAAAACTAGATATAACCTTAGTGTAAAACTAGATATAACCTTAGTGTAAAACTAGATATAACCTTAGTGTAAAACTAGATATAACCTTAGTGTAAAACTAGATATAACCTTAGTGTAAAACTAGATATAACCTTAGTGTAAAACTAGATATAACCTTAGTGTAAAACTAGATATAACCTTAGTGTAAAACTAGATATAACCTTAGTGTAAAACTAGATATAACCTTAGTGTAAAACTAGATATAACCTTAGTGTAAAACTAGATATAACCTTAGTGTAAAACTAGATATAACCTTAGTGTAAAACTAGATATAACCTTAGTGTAAAACTAGATATAACCTTAGTGTAAAACTAGATATAACCTTAGTGTAAAACTAGATATAACCTTAGTGTAAAACTAGATATAACCTTAGTGTAAAACTAGATATAACCTTAGTGTAAAACTAGATATAACCTTAGTGTAAAACTAGATATAACCTTAGTGTAAAACTAGATATAACCTTAGTGTAAAACTAGATATAACCTTAGTGTAAAACTAGATATAACCTTAGTGTAAAACTAGATATAACCTTAGTGTAAAACTAGATATAACCTTAGTGTAAAACTAGATATAACCTTAGTGTAAAACTAGATATAACCTTAGTGTAAAACTAGATATAACCTTAGTGTAAAACTAGATATAACCTTAGTGTAAAACTAGATATAACCTTAGTGTAAAACTAGATATAACCTTAGTGTAAAACTAGATATAACCTTAGTGTAAAACTAGATATAACCTTAGTGTAAAACTAGATATAACCTTAGTGTAAAACTAGATATAACCTTAGTGTAAAACTAGATATAACCTTAGTGTAAAACTAGATATAACCTTAGTGTAAAACTAGATATAACCTTAGTGTAAAACTAGATATAACCTTAGTGTAAAACTAGATATAACCTTAGTGTAAAACTAGATATAACCTTAGTGTAAAACTAGATATAACCTTAGTGTAAAACTAGATATAACCTTAGTGTAAAACTAGATATAACCTTAGTGTAAAACTAGATATAACTTATAGTGAAATTGTTTGGGTTTTTATTTAACGCACTTTTTGTTCCTTCTATGATTCCAATGTTTTGTAAAACTATGCTTCTAACTATTTGTTTAGTTTACATTACACATGGACCACACGGTCTCATATTCACATTTAGGCATGTTGGAAAGTTGCGGGTATTTTTACATGCAATCAATGTAAATCTCTAATCTACAATCCAATCTTTTATCTTTCTAAAAGGATGTATAACCGGGTTTAAAAATATATTGTGTATGTTTCCTTAGGGTTTAAGAACAACAACAACAACAACAACAACTTCTAAGATACTCGACCAACTCCTCGAGTATGTCTACTGAGTGCTACTCTCATCACACATCAAACCATAGTCGTAAACACAATGGATCTAAATACACTGCTTTTTCTTTCTCCTTGAGTCTTTATATATCAACGCAAATACTGTGTAATTTGTTTTTTCGTAATTAGAACTAAAGTCTTGGAAAGTGTATCCTTGGATTTAAGAGGTTTATTATTTTATTATTATGATATTTAAAAAAAAATAAAAAAAAATAAAAAATAATGATGCAAGGGAAACAACTAATCCTAAAAATATGTCGTTGAATGTGTAGTTATCGCTCTTATACTACGTATTTTATTAATTTATTTAGTTTTTGTCAAAGTCAATTGGTGTAACTTGATTTAGCATGTAGGATTGTAAGTTACATAAAACCTTTTTTTTTTATGTAGAAATCTCCATGTTTTAATTTAATCGTAATGCAAAACATTTTTTTTATTTCTCATATTTGATGAGAAGTATAATGTATATCCTGATTTCATCCGAATCACGAGCCATACTGAATGATATCATGTGCTAACAATTATCGTGCTCACAAAGACGTCTTGTAGTTGGCCTTTTATTTCACAAATGACGTCGAAAGAATGATGTTTACTCGTAAGAAAGTTTGACCTGGTAGTGCGTTAAGCGCTCTAGAGGATCTCGATGGTCCTTGACTCATACCCTGCCCGCTGCCACCCCTCGTCGTCCTGCGGGAGGTTTGGACTAGGAAGTAGATTATTTTCAAGTCTGAATTAAGATCCTAAAAAAGTAAAACTTTTTTGTTTAGAAACTCTAAAATCACACTTGCAAAGATGTATTAAAATATCTTCAGCTTGATGGAGACGTTTCTTGCTAAAACCGAATGATAGGTCATACTAAATGACGTACTGTTTTATGATTTCATTTTTGAAACATTCGCATCAAATAGTTTTCACTTGATTTTTTGTCAGCTTTACATTTATAATATTATATAATAATAATAATAATAATAATAATAATAATAAAATATTAATAATAATGTTTATTGTCCGTAAGGAAATTTGTCTTACAATTTGTGCATATCAAACAAAACTATATATTTACAGTCAACTACAGATTTATAGTCAACAATGGATTTATAGTCAACAATGGATTTATAGTCAACAATGGATTTATAGTCAACTACAGATTTATAAATCAAATACAACCAGCTTTTTTTTTCTGTTTCAAATTGTCCTCCCTTTCTATTTTGTCCGGGCCACAGTTTTGTGTGTGTGTGTGTATGCTCGCTACGTCTGGACATGAATGTGATAGAAGTGCACGAGATAAATTTAGACAACGGGAGATACTTGAAAAAGGGAGATCACTAAATAGATTGTGCCAGTGTTTTATAAAGTGTTAAGTAATTTAGAACATGTACAATGAAAAATAAAAATCCTTACAGACTCTAGTAATTGTATAGTGTAATTCAATCTGAAGACAATAATGTCACGCTATAGAGACAACTAAACATATGACCGTGTACTTGTTATTTAGCGTGTAGCAGAAACTCGTGTCACCTGACTTATTCTAAAAGACCTTTCCATGTAACAGTTAGTGGTGTGTTGTGGGGGTAGGGGCTGACCGAGTGGGGGGAGGCAAGACAAGAAAATAACGACTATTGATTTCTTCTCCATTTGTCGATTGGCACTGCCCATATCTACAAAGGATGTATTGATTTACTGTTCAGCGGCGTTTCCTGATTGGAGCGCGCACGCAGGTATAAAATGCGAATGAATTCTGCAAAGCTTTGGCTATGAAGGTCTTGGATTACCGAGGCGTATAAAATTCAAAATGATTTTAGAGCTGATTTTTAAATACATTTTGTTTTTCACTCCAATGTTTGACTATAAAATGTATTTGTGAAGGTTAGAAATATGCGTATTTTATTGCAATAGTTAACTTCAGTTCTATTTTTTGTTGTTGTCCGTGTGTGATATCGTGTATGATGTCTTATTGTCTTTACGTAACAATATCTAGAAAATAAAATAAATACTTAATTTTATGTAAGGAAAAATACATTACTTAATTTAACAACTATTGGATATGGCTTCCTGTCAACACATGAGACCTAAACATTTCCTTGAGTCTGATCATTTAAGAATTTGTTTAGATATAGTCAGATGGTGTCAGGAGCTCAGCCTGTCACACGTTAGCCAACACACAGCATTCTTTAATAGTTAACACACAGCTAGATTGTACATTGTATTTAATTGTCTGCCCCCCCCCCACCCACCTAACCATAGTAGACCTACACAATGTAGCTGCGAAAAATAAGTTTAAAAAATTAATTTAATCCCAAACTAAATTCAAGAGAGAAAACAGTTTTTATAGTAATACTAGTAAGAAGAAGAAGACTCGATTGAACACATTATGGCAGGATGTCCAGCTCTATCAGAACCTGACTACCTAGGTCGCCATAACCAAGTTGCAAAGCTAATACACCAACACTTGGCTTTGACATACAATTTGATCGGTATGGATACTCCTTATTATAAACACTCGCCGCAAGAGGTTCTCGAGTCTACTGACCATCTGCTGTACTGGGATAGGTCTATTCTGACAGACAAAACGGTAGATTTCAATCGTCCTGATCTGATGTTCGTTGATACAAAAAAAAACGCTACCATTATAAACATCACTGTCTCATAATTTAAGAAAAACTTAGATAGAAAAACAAAGAAAATATAGGAACCTAGGCTTGGAGATTAAGCGTCTATGGAAATTGTCCAAAGTAACAATATACCCCATTGTTATATTAACCGAGGGGATAATAACAACTGACCTCACAGACACCTTCAAGGCCCTTATCATTCCTAGGAACATACTCGTTGCCTGTCAGAGGGCGGCACTGCTGCAGACCTGCAACATTACCAGAAAATTCCACAGTGGAAACTGTTAAAGGGACTACGATGAATTATGTTTCTCTTTAACGAAACTCGACACTGGCAGCGCCAGAGAATGACTACTCGTTCGTGTCTAACATTATAATAATAATAATTGTAATAATAATAATAGTAAATGAAAATTTAGTTTATTTCTGTAATAATGATAGTGATGGAAATAATATAACCTTACTATCTTTTAGCCAATGTGTCTTATAACTTTACATCACACATACAAAATAACAAAACATTACAACGATAGCAAACAAATTATTTGTTCTTTGCATTTAAATATTACATGTGAAGTTGGCTTGTATCATTGCCAAGGTGTTAGACTTCCTGGGTCTTTTAGCATATCTTAACAGTATTCTTGTAACAAGGGTTATCAGAAGTCCTTAATATTTTCACCATATCTAGATTACAGTAAACGAGTAATTGAAATATATGCCGGGTGGCCTCTTAAAAAATCATTGCACTTCTATTTGTGTGCTAGGAAATGACTTTAATCGGCTGTAAACGTTCCAGCTAATAGCCAGGCTTTGATTTATAATCTCTTAGAGCCCGTCTGGCAATCACTGCTATATTTAGTCCCTGGGACTCCTGGCTAGTGTTCCTGCTTTCCGTTCAAAGTCAGGAAGTGTGTGTGTGTGTGTGTGTGTGTGTGTGTGTGTCAACAGTGATTGTGTGAGGGGAGAAGTGGCTCCTATAGAGCCGGTTATAAACTTGGGCAAAACACTGGATTTGTATAGATCTAGGTCTGTATCTCATGTGGGTGATTGCGTGGTGGAAATAAAGAGAGAGAGGAGTATCAGTGTTTCCTATCTCTGTGTGAAGTACTGGAAGTTATCTTGTGGAGAGTGACAAGAAGTGACTTCAATTCCCTGGATTAGTTGACAGATCTAGCACCTAATATTATGGTAAGTACAATAACATGTTTTTCTATAGAAAATCAAAGCACAACAAAATGTTGTTGCTATTTACAACTGGAGGAGGTTGTTATTGAGGATCGTTGTAAATGTTCATTCAAAGGTTTACAAGGTTTTATCACAGACCATTTTCTATGTTTATAGTGGAGATTTTCGTTTATGGCGGAAAATCTATCAGAAGGTAGTGTTCTGGTGTATCCGTTGTACAAAATAAGTTAGTGTTGGTAAAATATGGTTTTTGAAAGATATATGAATCAAATTTTCTAAACTCTTCTGTTCATAAGTTAAAATAATTTTGTTTAGCGAAATTGTCAAAATTTCAAACTATGGCTTATTAAAAAAAAACCTGAACAACTATATATCGGTAAAAGGGAAATTTGATACAAAAATATTCTTTACATTAATTTAAAAAACAATGTAAATCAATTTAGCTTCCTTGACAAAGCCTAGTTGTTCATAATAATCACGATCATAGGGGCGTCGTGGCTGTAGCAAAGCGCTTGAATTCAGATCTGTGGGCCAAATTACGTAGATGACCAAGATTTTGAATTTTGGCATTTGTATGTGTCCTCTGAGACCGCCCTACTTTAATGGGTATCTGAAACGTAAAGACGGTTGGTCGTTGTGCTGGCTACATGGCACGCTTATTCGCCGTGGGCCACAGAAACAGATGAGCCGATGACCTTTACATCAGGTGCCGTATGGATTCCACGTGAAGAAATAGATAATATATAGATTTTATTTTTATTTAGCAAAAAAAATAAAAATAATAATATGTTTAGTAATTGGCAGAAATAATTGTTAACAATTTCATATGTTATATTGAGCCAGCACTAACTTACTCGCAACCTCGTTTTTACTATAAATATTGTACTCAAATATTAAACATACAGTATACAAGTCTTTTTTGTTAAAAAAGCTTATATCAAATGATATCAGCTCTCTATGTCTGTCTGTCTGTCTGTATGGTACAAAGTTTGTACGCGATATTTCTACCTCACGGAATCTCGGATTTAGCTGAAATTTAGCACAAATATTTCTGTACCTGACAACATTAGAATCAATAAAAAATGTTTTTAATGAATTCGTTAATTAACTATTTATATTTTTTGTATTTGGTATCTTGAACAAGGGAAAGAAAACGCACTTGACAGATGTGGTGGTATTAGTTGAATTAGTCTCCTTGAGGACTCTTGAGACTTGAGTAAGCATTTTAAAAAAAAGATCATTCAAACATTCACCAAGAGACCAATTTCTTCCCTCCCCCGTTCACTCTGGTCCAGACAAGTGACAGGATCAGAGCGCGTTGAGAATGGTCAAAGCTAAACGAAACAATGAATAAAAATATTTCTCATCTCGCAGATTTATTACGTCTGGGCCAAGAGCACATTAAACGACTGGTGAAAACTAATTGTTACAATTACATTTAATATAAGCTTCTTGTTGTTGTTTTTTTGTTTAGTATTGTTCATGATTTTCTTGTTTAAACCTCATTCACAGTGTCATGGCGCCCTAATGTGATATTCAGTGTACAAGTTAACGGCCACCTCCCCCAAACCGCGGCCAGGTGTGTGTTTACTTTTCCCTCGCACCATGACCAAAGTCAGGACAATATTGGCAGAGTTCTGCTCACCTAAGGACATACTGGCCATCAACAGACTGGGACTCATCAAGAACGATGATAGAGACACTCAACCTGTACCTTGGAGGCATAGATTACCTAACTCGTGAGTACACATAGATTACCTAACTCGTGAGTACACATAGATTACCTAACTCGTGAGTACACATAGATTGCCTAACTCGTGAGTACACATAGATTACCTAACTCGTGAGTACACATAAATTACCTAACTCGTGAGTACACATAGATTACCTAACTCGTGAGTACACATAGATTACCTAACTCGTGAGTACACATAGATTACTTAACTAGTGAGTACACATAGATTACTTAACTCGTGAGTACACATAGATTACCTAACTCGTGAGTACACATAGATTACCTAACTCGTGAGTACACATAGATTACCTAACTCGTGAGTACACACAGAGTACCTATCTCGTGAGTACACACAGATTACCTAACTCGTGAGTACACATAGATTACCTAACTCGTGAGTACACATAGATTACCTAACTCGTGAGTACACATAGATTACCTAACTCGTGAGTACACATAGATTACCTAACTCGTGAGTAAACATAGATTACCTAACTCGTGAGTACACACAGATTACCTATCTCGTGAGTACACACAGATTACCTAACTCGTGAGTACACATAGATTACCTAACTCGTGAGTACACATAGATTACCTAACTCGTGAGTACACATAGATTACCTAACTCGTGAGTACACATAGATTACCTAACTCGTGAGTACACATAGATTACCTAACTCGTGAGTACACATAGATTTCTTAACTAGTGAGTACACATAGATTACTTAACTCGTGAGTACACATAGATTACCTAACTCGTGAGTACACATAGATTACCTAACTCGTGAGTACACATAGATTACCTAACTTGTGAGTACACATAGATTACCTAACTTGTGAGTACACATAGATTACCTAACTCGTGAGTACACATAGATTACCTTACTCGTGAGTACACATAGATTACCTAACTCGTGAGTACACATAGATTACCTAACTCGTGAGTACACCAGGTACTTTTAATACACTCTTTGGCAGCTAATTGTGAGAAGGATCTGGATCTAATTTTGACACAGTACACCAAATTTTAATGAATGAAACTAAATTCTTTTTGATCGGGTATTGTTGGCTGCTAGATTGTCAAATATCTTTAAAAGTATTTTTTCTTCGACTTATTTCTTCGAAATTCCAAATTACATCAAAGCATGTAAAATTCAATGACCAAAATCATGTATCTGAAAGTCGACTTTATGCAAAGGGAAACAAATGCTTAAAATAGTTTTAACTTAGAGTAACACTCATTACTTCCCTTGGTTTTGCATATCCAAAGCCTGGAGTCTAACTTTATCTTTAAAAATTTGCAAAGAGAAACCCTTTTAAAACTACAATAATTCAACCAGGACAGTAATTAAAGTTTTTTTTTTTTTAATCCAAAGGCCTACCTTTTTAACTAAAATGCTTATAGGATATGTGTATGTACATTTACTTTAGTTGTTGAACTTTGACCTTTGTCCTATCCAGAGAACGTCGTCACCTGGTAATGAGTGAGATGCGGACAGCCATCCGGAACAGCAACAGACTCAACCCCAAGGACAAGGAGAAGGCAGTGTCCACAGCACGAAATGTCAAATACTCAAAGATGGGCGAGTGTATATTGAACGTGCACCTACGAGATGAGCCAGGTCTCAAGCCATGCCTGGCTCGTATTGGAAGGTCAGTGGACATTGATTTTTTGTAATGCTCTAGCCAGTCACAAGTCCTGGCCCTGTTAAGTCAAATAACCTTGTAATTGCAGTCATTTGACTATCAATACAGTCGTTTGATTATCATTACAGAATTACTATAATGTTATAGAAGTCATTATACTGTCCTTATAAAGTCTTTATAGTAATATTCTACAGACATTATATTGTCACCACAATCATTTAAACTCAAAACTAGGTGGATGTTTTTGTGAGAGATATGGTCCACATTAAAACTATGTCATGCAGGTGGAAATGAGATCACAAGATTCCCCTCCCCCTTTTTTTCAAAAAATGTTTTCTTTTGACCCCTATCATGTTTGGCAGTCAAACGTGCCGCCGCTTTGAAGAGATTACCTCCGTTACACATAGCGTGATCATGATGAATTAAAATATTTCTTATGAAATCTGCTGAAGCTTTTCAAATATATATATATATAATAGTTATTTTACAGTTACTTTTATATTCAGAATTTATGTATATATCATTATTAGTAGATACGTTTTTGAGATTCGTGTTTCTTTCTGTCTGCATGTTTGAATATTTTTATCTATGTATGTATGTTTAACGAAATTTTTTTTTTTCTGACAAATGAACATAAACAACGTTCACATTTTAACATGTAGAGAACAGACAAGGAGGGAACAGAGTCTGCACCAGACAAAACAAAGATTTCTTCAACAGTCTCAGTGTCTGACCAGAGAGCCAATGATCTTAGTTGAGCGTGCTCCCACAATGGACGTAAGGGTTTCAGTTCGCTACTCTTTTTCTACACTAGAGTTGAACTTTTATTTATAAATACATATCAATATATAAATATCTTTTAACTTCAATATAAATTGTATGTAAAAAATGTTTAAAAAATGTATTTTATCCAATATCATGTACGTCTCTCGCTTGTTCTCCTTTCTGAAATTCTCACACCCCAAGTTATAAGCAAACACATGAAGCTCTTCAAAGTTGACAATATCAATTAGGAAAAAAAAAAAGGAACTTGATAAGTTCACCTGAAGAGCAAACATAAAGGAAGGATCCTAGATTGCAGATGGTTTATGCAACAGAAATAGTAAGAAAAGCGCCTGGTGATTACTGATTTGACCGCAGATATGTAACAAGGGTTGACCTCTTTAGTCATATGAAAGTCGCACGGGGAATAGATCAATCCTCGAGCTTTAAATGCCATAGACAGACTAAAGCAGACCATCCTTTGTTTTTATCAGAATCTCTTCAGCCTATACAACCAAAACCATCCGCCTACCATTTCCCCTTAGTTACATAGAAACACTCACACTGTTCGATTTAAAAACCTTCATATTTAAAATCAATGTTCTGTTTTAGTGGCAATCGGTAAGAATAAATCGTCTTACATTTAACCCAGCACTACAAATATATCTATCTGTGTTTCAGACTGTCACGAGGGCTACCTTCATGTCCTCCTTTGGAATCGACCCTGTAGTTGCCCTACTGCCCAGCTATATGAGGCCACTTCGCTCCCGAAGCAAAACCCCGTCCACTCTGACAACCATCGAGGCATTCACCGCGGAGAGCAAGAAAAAGAAAAACGTCTGGGACGAGGCGCTGGATGAGGCCCCCAAGTTCAAGAGCATCGCCAAGCCCTCCACGCGGTTGACCCCTCAGGAGATAGCCCAGCTCCAGGCAGGCCACCTTCATCACAAACCCACGCCGCAGAAATTGGCCACTAAAGAGTTCAACAGACCTCAAGGGCTATCACGTTCCAAGACGATGAGTTCTGTGTTCATAACCCAGCTACCACGTGACACGAGAACCAGCCAATCTGAGGGTGAGAAGGACAGGCCGGCTGTAACTACATCAGAGAAGTCGACAGTGACTTTTCAACAAAAGAACACAAATCAAGAAAGAACATTTTCGTCTGGATATTTAAAAACTAAAAATAGGATCAACCAAGCGCAACTCAACCACCCAGTGATATAATAACATTGGTGATATATTTGTTACAATTCTAATTCGATTATATGAGTTAAAGACATGTGATACTTACATTTACATATATTTAAATATTTTCTTTTATAAAAGGCAGCTTTCATTCACCATTTTTAAGTCTCCATTCACTAAGGCTCACTCTCTTGAACCAAGGTGCAGGTCTCTGGCAGTATCCTTCTGGGTTTTCCTGTCACTGTACAGGGCAAGACCCCGGGATGCATCAGTTCTAAAGGATGTACCAGTTCTATCGTTCTCAAGACTTGTATCTTTCCAATAGTTTCTAAACACTTTGCAATCGTTGAAGATGTGTTCTACTGCCTTGCTGTCCTTGTAGCAGTGCTGACAAATGGTATCCTGGGATCGAAGTTGTCTTGGATCCTATCGAAGTGGGCTCTTTTTGGACAGTGTCGTTTGGAGAAAACCTTCCATACTTTATTGATCCTTTCTGTTTAGCTGCCACCAGATTATAGCTACTTCTAGACTTCCCGTCCGTTGCCACAAAGGTTTCAAATATTCACTCAGCACCCACATATTTGTTTTCATTTTTTTTTACAATACCTCTATTCAAGCTAGAACTTCATGGAACCTTCCAAAAACCTGGATCCAGGAACCTGGACAGCTGATCTCAAGAACGCCTCTAACAATGTTCCTAGATTCTTAATAATTGATGCATATCGCTGAGAAAAGAATTACTAGCTCGTTAGCCAAACGGGAAAAACTAATCTAGTTTGACCGTGATAATTTTTCTAAGTAAAAAACAAATAGATGTAAATTTGGTTGGATAATTCTATCTAGGTCTAGAGCCAACATGGCGTAGCTAGCAGTTTACCGTAGTTATGTCATAACTGAGTAAATTTTAAGTTGTTTCAATTTTATTGAAGTTTATAAGCGTTGCTTATATTTTATGTAAATCTAATATCGATTACATCTAGATTCTAGATCGAGAAGAAGATATAGACTAGATCTTAAAAGTTCCCAATTAGAACATTAGGTCTAGTGTTAGCACTAGATGTCCATATAATGAAATTGCCAATAAATAATCGCACAAGTTTACCTTGCTCAATGGCCGAATCGAAAAATGCGTTTGTTCAAGCAGCTGACAGAGCTCGAATGGAATGCAAACATTTTTGTTATTGTTTTTGTTTATTATTTAATTATATTTGAAGTTTAATAATGTCGGTATTTGTCTTGTTATAAATATATATTCTGTAAATGTTGTTCTTGTTTAGGACATTGATCACATTGAGATTGTTATACAGAACACAGGGGACTATAAAACGATGAAGACTGGTGCAGTCTTGACCTCAATGTCTTACAATAAATCTACTTCACAAATGTCGAGACAATGCGTTATCATACTTTAATAGTAGGACATCAGTTGTCATCTTCAGCGCGTTTTTTTTTCACTATCAAATCTCTATTTTAAAAAAAGGAATAGTCAAAGGTCAAAGGTGTTTATTTGTTGGTATTATCCAGCTCTCAATAAACTGTGGGTGAAAATGACATAATATATTATAGCTCTTTACACTCTGACTACTCATTTTACACATGTGACACATATCACTCAGTGATTTATGTGTAAATATGGCTGTTACAAAATATGCATAAAGCATTTAATAATTAACCTATATTAAGATATTCATGAATTGCAAATATATTTTGTTGTCATCATTTTTTCACTGGGAAGTTTACAAATAAAAAGTTATACTAGGTCTTGAAAAGGGGAGAATAACATTAGAAACATTTATTTTCAGCAGTTGCATCCCTTTGCACGCTAACACGTAAACGCTGAAGCAAGACTCGAATTGTGTTACTCGAGTGACGTGCCCTTATATTTCAAATAGAATTTAACGTTCAATACGGGTGTCCACTATCAAAAATTAGGAAACTTTTTGCTGCGGTAGATAATAGTTTGGACTATTACTATTCGTTGTAAAACACATTTTATTTTTGTTTTAAAAGATTATAGCTATAAAGAAACTATATTTTAGATTCCTAGTATGCTCTAGCATCATAAAAATTGTCAATATTATGTATACTTCTATTGCAGAGAATTTACCAATCACAATTTCTATGTTCAAATCATTCAATTACTAAATAGGTCGTAACATTAGTGCTCTAAAGGATATTTACGTCTGCCTGCTCGTGTGGTAAGTTGCGATAGTCACGTTTGAACTGCCCCCGCCCCATCCCCCTGACTGACCCTGACATCCTTCAGAAGGTTTGGACCTGGACAAAAAAAAAACTATTTCTGACGGATGGTCTGTAACCAATTGTTGTTAACCTCCTTCAGTCGTAGCACGACTATGGGTCGTCTCGTAAAACACTTTTTCTTGTGGCTGTGGAACCCCATTTCGGAGAGACACTCTCGTCCACATATATCACATGTTAGGGTGGTGCTCTCGCTTTGGTGATAGAGGAGCCACTTTTTCGTTTGGCACGTTTTTCTTCCAGACCTAAGGCCATGTTTTTCGTTGTCCATAGCTAACTTTGTCACCATGTCTCTCAACCGAGTTACTGTCTAGTGTCTAGGTCTCTGTCTAGCCAGTAGTAAACACCAGTCTTCACTTCTTTAAGATCCCGTTGAAATACACCGACACATAGCGAAGGTCGGGGGCGACCAGTTTTTGTTCAATTGTTGTACTTCAAGTAATTTTTGTTAATTGAGTAATTTACTTAAATAAGTAGAGGATAGTTTCTTGCAGAGTAACTTGAAAGAGATTTGAGTCTGGTTTAAGTCTTTATATTAGAGTATTGTAAAAAAAACTCACACCAAGCTGTCGTTCATTGTCATCTCAAAACTAAACAGCAACACCTGAAGTAAAATAGCAAGAGTATTCGGTCGACATTAAAATAATTCTCTAAGATGATTCATAAAACTGTTATTACTTTATTGCACTGTATCTGAAGTATTTTTGAAGTCTACCAAGTTTTAACAACAGTATGGTTATTTATTTAGTTTTGCAACTTTAGCGATGGGCTGGGTTCAAATCCGAAATAATCGTTACGACAGCCCGGAGCTCGTACCATAGGACCAGGCAGTCATCCGACCAGGCAACCAACTTTTTGTATTAACTTTTTTCTAATGAACTTCTGTTGATTGGTACATAGTATGACCTAGATATGACCTAGATATGACCTAGATAGATGTGCTTAATAAAA
>JAZGLO010003768.1:0-18308 GCA_036873155.1 Biomphalaria sudanica | reverse complement strand
CAGATGAACCCACCCCGGCACTGAATGTAACAGAAAATGTTATATATTATATACCACCCGGCACTGACTGTAACAGCAAATGTTATATATTATATACCACCCGGCACTGATTGTAACAGAAAATGTTATGTATTATTTACCATCCGGCACTGATTGTAACAGAAAATGTTATATCTAAAGCAATCGTGAACAGAACTAGATCTAGAGGTCATTCCTGTTGAGTAGATTTAACTAGATCTAGACATCTAGATGTAATTGTTTTTTTGTTTTTGTTCAGTTACAATGTCTTTTATTGGTGTAATGCACAAATTGTAAGACAAATCTCCTTATGGACAATACAAATTATAATTATTGCTATTATTATGCTTAAAATTATATCGACTCTATATCTAGAAGATAAAGAATAATCTAGATCTAGATGTAATCCTAGCCTTGAGGTCATTTATACTTAGAAAAAAAAAAGTCGATCTAGATCTATATTCTAAACTGGATGACAGATGTCATTCATGCTTAGATATTAGATCGATTGTAGAAGAAGAAAATCTAGACTAGATCTAGAATGATTAATTCTTCATCTAGAGACTGTCTAGATCTAGCCTATTGTCTAGATTCTAGATCTAGATTTATATCTATAGGCTTTTTAGATAGAATATACTATATAGAGAGATCTACATTCTAGAGCAGCGGTTCTTAACCTTTTTTGCTCGGCGACCCCTTTTTACAATTTCTCACTATGCCTCGACAACCCCCCCCCCCCCCCCCAGTAAATCTGATTTTTATTGCCAAAGCTTTATGTTTAATCATGAAACAATATGTAATTATATTCTCTATAATATCTCTTTAAGATATGCATTTATTTATCTTATTATTTCTAATTCATATTATTCACATTGCATACACATGTGACGTTTTTCTGTATTTAGACATGATAATGAACAGGCTGTTCTGCAATAATGTATTATTGCAAATTGGAGAAGAAATGCAACACAGTCAAATTGGGACATGACTGTAAACACTTGATCCAGATGTCTGTAATAGAGAAATTTTTCGCTGCATCTTTATGAATGAGTTCAATCAACTATTTCTGTTTCCTAAACATTGTCACTTTTGACTTTCATTGGAGTTCTGGCAGGTGCAAATGGGATGTTAAGTAATTTGGAAAGTTTGATGAAATTTTGTCCGCAAAGCATTAGCAAATGGCATCACTGATAATTCGACTTAAATAACTTCGCTACAATTGACATACAAACTGATGGGGCAGACAGAGGAAACAGTGGTGAATGTCTTACGAGAGTGTCCAAATGCTGCGGGGAGACAACTGAAGGGTCACTTGAACTCCATGGAGGCTATGAGACACTACGTTCAACAACAGAGTTTCTTACCAGAGCACTACGAGAGGCCCATGCTTTTCTGCCCTACTACCATTAGAAGTTCATCCAAGGTTCATGTTCTCCAATACGTTATGCATTTCTATACAAAGTTTACGTATTAAAATTCAAATTTATGGATGCACTGTTCAACCTTTTTCAAAACGTACACATTTCGGTTCACAAATTACAGATTTAACACCTTAGTATTTCAAAGAGACACCTTATATTAACTTTATAAGTGGCGAACCTTAAACTTCACTTATATCTTATTATTATTGACGATAAATAATGACTCTTGACCTTACGTACGACATACCAGAGCTTTACAACACGACCAGGCTTATGCATTAAGCGCATTTACTTAAACTGTTGAAATTTGTTCTGCTGCGACAATTAAAATGTTTGAAATGAATTCTGATTCTGCTGTCTGCTACATCTATCTTCGAATAACAATAAAAATAGTAATTTCCGTTGTTACAAAAACATGTATGTGTCAAGTTTTACATTTTAGATTAGGCCATACTTTCGATGGTCTTAAACGAACCCTGACAAATTGTCAATCGACCCCCAAGGGGGTCGCGACCCGCAGGTTGAGAACCCCTGTTCTAGAGTCTACATATTAGACTATATAAATTTATATCCCGATTCAAGACTAGATCTAGATTAGATGACAGAATCAAGAATGATCAATCATCATTTGCAATAAGTAGATCTAGATCCACCATCTAGAGCAGTGATTCCTAAAGTGGTCTATATAGACCCCCAGGGGTCTACGAAGACTTCCAAGGGGTCTACGAAAGGGAAAACATAAATTGGGGGTCTATGAGATGTCCACGGGGGTCCACGATAATAGATTTCATTTAAAATTAATTTCATTATTTTATACACTAATATATGATTTGTTGATTTGTACCCGAGTTAATCCTTTAAACATTTATCCTGCTATTCAAACGAACAATTGTGATATTTAGTTTCAATACTTATTTAACTAGCCTAATTTTGTCTACATGTAACTAATGTTTAACAAATAGAATGTAGACTGTACAACTTTGATTATTGAAAATTGGTATTTATTGTTTCCTTGTCATACTAGCGGTTGCTTTATTGCATTTTTATAACGATATGAGACCAACGACACAGGAAGATCACTTGAGACAATTCCACCCTAACAAAATAGAGGAAGATTTGATCAACTTTAGAACACTCAAAGATAAAGTTCAGAATAGACTCACAAAATTTCTCTTCGACATCATTTAGAGAAGATGATGGTTTGCGAGAGTCTTACAATATCTCTTTACTTACATCAAAATACGGAAAACACTATAGGTAAAACATTGATTTTACCAGCCGTTGTAGTTTTAAAAACTTTTAAACAAAAACCTACATCTGATATTATTTCCAATAGTATTCTTTAAGCAACAATACAGTTCAATGTCACGTCAAATATTTGAGCCACACGTGAAAGATCAAGAAATACATAAGAAACTGCTCTTTGCGAAAACTTTTACAATGATACATAAGGCTAATTAATTAATTGATTGAATAATATTTTATGTTTGAAGGACTACTTCATAGAACAACAAAATCCTATATGAAACATGTATTGGTAGGAACGGATAATAGATGTGCAAAAAAAAACACAAAAACAAAAACATTTCCAGTGTGTTTGGTGATTTCAGTAAAAAATATAAGTTGTCATTTTAATTACTTTAAATTTGAATTTTATCAATAAAACTATAATTTAAAGTGTAGTTTTAAATTACTTTTCACTCTTTAACTCACTACAGTTAGAAATTTGCTTTAAATTTTGTTTTGATGAATTTGCAAAAAATCCAATTCAAGTTAAGTAGGGGGTCTACCGAAATCCAGAAAACATGGCAAGGGGTCTACCAGACAAAAAAGTTTGGGAACCACTGATCTAGAGTCTTGATCTAGATCTAATGTTGGTTTTTAAAATTCTAGATCCGACTATATTCTATAAGACTATTACCTATATCTAGATAAAATACATCTAATATCCATTAGAAATACTCAATAGCTCTAAATTCTTTATCCAATAATCCATTTAGAATATATATCCACAATCCACATCAGTTTAGGAACAAACGCAGTGAATGCAGTAACAAATGAAAGATTCTCTAGTGCACATGCACACAAAAAAACACATCCAAGCTGGCTCGATGTCCAGCGTGTCAAAATGGGATCAGACAAAAGAGTCACGTGGCTCACGTAAAATATTACGGAACCCTGCAGCAGTGCAGAAGTAAGGTTGACCTCATGTGACCCTAACCTTCTCGGGTAGACAGCACAACAATCGCTTGAAAGGTGCAACATCAAAAGTCGTCAAAGGGAAGTAATTCAGCCCATAAGGATAACACTCATTATGGTTTGTAATTGGAAAAAACATCGTAAGACATTCAGGGAGAGTTCCATCTTTTTTGCTTTTCGAAGGACTAATGTTTCAGGTTTTCATTGTTGCCTCCTTTCAGCTGAAGAACTCTTGTAATAAAGTTGAAAATTTATGATTAATAATTTTCAGACTGCTTAACTGCGACTTTTGGAAAGACCAGTACAATATGTGTATGACCAGTGCACAAAAAGACAGGCACATTCCGTGTTCCATACTGCAACAGATGGCTGTCTGGCCGTGAGGTATGCGCAGTGTACTGTCGTCTCGATAGTCCCAAGTTCAAACCCTGATCGTCACACACAACCCCTACCAGCCGTCCTTATGGAGGCTTGGGCTAGGATTTAATAATCTTCAATTCTGAAAGGAGCATTTAAAGTATGTCCCTAATCAATCAAGACTTTTTTTTTCTCTGCAAAGGCTCCATCGGCTCAGCTTATAGTACTGTGAAGAAACAAGTCCTTTTACGTATAAGGGGCCTTTTTAATTGTGAAACATTTCAACACGACACACGGCAACATTGTATACAGGTACCGAACTTCACTAGCTGACTTCCTCTCTTCTTGTTTACACACTCGTCACTTCCCCTAACTCTCCGATACCCAACACTTGACCGCGTGTCACGGTTGACCACACAGTAACCGTTTCACCACAAGTACCAACAGATAATAATGGCGGAAGTGGCGGCATAGCGGGGTGGGGGGGGGGGCTAGGGTCCGCCTCTGACCCAAATGTGGGTCATCGTCTTGTGTTTTCCAAAACTCATCTTCTCTCCCATTCAATGGCCGTTTTTTTCCATAACGTTGGGTCTGCCTTTGACCTCTGACCTTCTCTTGGGGGTCAAGAGGTTAAATCTACTACTGTATTGGCGACCTCTTCATCAATGTTGTCCGAAGCCAGACACGTTTGTCCCGCGGGCTATCCGAGGAGGGGGCGGGTGCTGTTGTTACCAAAGGATGAGAAGTCTCTGCGAAAGGGGGGGGGGCAGAGTGTGTGAGTGATAGGGGAGTACTGAGAGCTAGAAAGAGAGGGAGAGAGAGCCCCCACGTTTGTGGATCTAGAGAGAACTCTATTGCGTGTGAAATATCACTGGGAGAAAGGGACGAACGTGGCGCTTGGGTGGCATGCACGAGAAGCTAATTGGATTGATTCACAGGCGTCAGGGGGGGGGGGGGCAGTGCGTAGGAGAGGGCGCTCCCTGCCCATAACATACAGCCACGCTATTCTACAAGCCGACCCACCATTTAGTTCCCCCGCTGACGCCCCAAATGAAAACGTTTTTATCTTTTTCTGCTTCCTCCTTAACCACGAGATCAAGAGACGCCATTACACGCTATTAATTTTTATCGCTCAGAGCATTGATCGGAAATGATCGATTACATCGAACACCGAGGCTATTGATTTCGCCATAAAACCTATCAGTGGCATGATTCATTTCTGACACATAGTTTGGGCGGTAACCTGACCTTAATTCGATCATTTATTCATTAATATCGGGGCTTCAGACTCTTAAAGGGGTAGTTGGGGGACTATACAAATCGTGAGCAGAAATTTAAAAAAAACCACCTACTACACAAATTGTGCTCAAATAAATTTCTTTTTTTTTTATATTTGTTAAATCAAACAGAAGACTTCGCTTGTTTCAAAAAGACAACATTGGTTCGTGGATGTAGCGTTGCCATGACAACGGAAGGGGAAACTACTCGTAGCACCGATGTACTTGAGCTGATTATGTTTACATTAGTTGTTAGTGACGCTCTGTTCAATTCTAATCTTTACATACAACCATTACACAGCACCAATGCACATAAGCCACGAGCCTACTAATTACACCTGACAGTTATATTCAACCATTATGTCTATGTCCACCCAACTCTAATGTGTACCTGGCTTTGGTTGGGGAAAGTAAAGGCGGTTGGTCGTTGTGCTGGCCACATGGCACCCTGCTCGTTAACCGTTGGCCAAAGAGACAGATGATCTAAACACCATCTGCCCCATAGATCGCAAGGTCTGAAAGAGGAATTTTACTTTTGGAGGCGCGGTGGCTGAGTGGTAAAGCGCTTGACTTCTGAACCGGCAGTCCTGGGTTCGAATCCTGGTGAAGACTGGGATTTTTAGTTTCGGGATCTTTGGGCGCCTAGCCCACCCAGATGTAATTTGTACCTGACATTAGTTGGGGAAAAATATAGGCGGTTGGTTGTTGTGCTGGCCACATAACACCCTCGTTAACCGTAGGCCACATAATCAGATGACCTTTACATCATCTACCATATAGACCACAAGGTCTGAAAGCATATACAGATAAAAATTTCGTCTAACAAGTCGCAGCGGGGGAGGAAGAAAAAACCGTGTCTCATATTCTTTTTGACTCCTGACTCTCTCTCTCTCCAACCCCCCCCCACCCCCCCACCCCCAGGATTCTGCATCTCCGTCTCGTCAGGTCTGGGAAGTTCTTGACCTGTATGGTGACATTCGTGCTTCACAGCAGTGTTTCTGGCAGGTACTTTACAAGAGAGGATTAGGACCTCCCAACACCTCATTTAAATAGAATTTGATGATGATGGTGATGACCACCTTCATAACAGTGTTCCCTTTTTAGAACCTTTGCCCGATTAAGTTTCAGAATCCCAAGCAGCTCCCATAGCGATGGGAATGAAACTCTTCTCGGATCTTAGCCAACTATGCTTCTATAAATCAGAATGCCAGAATTTATTCTCATTAGCCGCTACCACGTCTAAGTTCTCTCTGGGCATCGCCATATTTCCCTAAGTTTTCCGTTAGTTGAAGGCCAAAAGTTCCACACGTCTGTTCCACTAAAAGACTAATATACAGACGCTTCGAGTAGAGATGCTCTTCTGATAATATCATGGAGTCCATCTATACCAGGTAGTCAGTCATCGCGCTGTTGACTTGGCCACGAACTGACGGCAATTATTTCAAGGTTTGACACGTGACACTCAAATTTTTTCCTATAGTATAGGTCATCGGTCAAGATCTCCAAATTTCTGTATGACTGATTGCTAATTAATTCGTCCAAGTTGATATGTTGACATTTCCCTTTCACTCCGTAAAAGTGAGTCAGAGAATATGATATCTACAGTAATTGGTGTGGACAAGCTATTTATAGCTCCATGAGCCACACGTGACATAAGAAACAGTAAAACATTTAAAAAGTAGGGATATAATAAATATGTAAAATTAAGTAAACAGATTTCAATGACATGACAAAACAATGACTTTTTCTTGCAGTGTAAACATTTTATAATTCAGACCGCTTAAAAATAGAATAGTCTTCACGTCTTGCTTTATCAACAAAAAAAAAATGCAAACATAAATGAGTCGTATTTTAGACTAATAAAAGTAAGCTTAAAAATATTGTTAATTGCCTTCTCTCTGTAATATGACCAAAAATCAGAATATACGGAAATACTCGTAGACGTATAGACCGTAGTTGTTTTTTTTTATTGTGTAATCAAATTTAAGCTTATTTTTTTATTATGAAAAATTATGGCGGTCAAACGAGAGTTTTCCCATCAACTCTTAAATTTCTTGGAAAATCGTTAGAGCCGTTTTCAAGAACCGTGTTTAGGTTCCACCCAAGTTCCATGAAGGTACGAGTTGAATAGAGTAGAAGTTTTATAAAAAAAACATTTTATTAACCACCACTAATAGGGCGTGATCCATTTGTAAAAATTTAAATGCACAATTAGTAAATCCGGATGTATTGCAAGTTCTCGCTGGAAGTTCAAGTACCATCTGTAGATACTTGACCTCTTCCCACCATTTGTCCATGAACTTTGAGACTGCCCTACATTAAAGTTACAGATTAAGACCTCTGCGTTCCCACGTTTACAGGATTTATATAACATACTGAAGGATTTAGATGTTCGCCTTAACCAGTAAGCTTCGGGCAGGAGGGGCTCGTTACCCACCTAGGAGAAGGAAAACTCTGAATTCAAACCTCTGTTGCCTTGCAGATAAACCCAATCATGGGAAAGGCTTCGGGAGTCAACCATGAGGAAAAATCAGGAGCTGGCGACTCTAAGTCAGTTTGCAGCACCCAGTGCTACACCCTGGCAGAACCTGCGACGCCGATGACTCCAAACTGTATCGGCACTGCCGTTCCTTTGGATACATCAACTGCGAGGAGAGGGGGGAACTGATGAGTGGGCGACATCGTTCCGACAACAGCTAATGCCCAGGCATTCATCTCATTTCCATGAGATGATCTATAGTCGATTTGCGATTGAAGGAGGCCTTAGATGTCCACTTCTATATCTGAGATGAACTGAGATGTGTTCCACTCTAGGTCAGACAACTCTCACTCTCACTCTCAGTTTTTCCTTTGTAGAAGTGTTTCGGTCAACTCATTTCGGTCAACTCTTTTCGGTCAACTTTTTTTCGGTCAACTCTTTTCGGTCAACTCTTTCGGTCAACTCATTTCGGTCAACTATTTTTTTGGTTCATTATCGGTCGCTAAATTGTATAGTTCATTTATTCATTATTATCCATACCGACCTATGGAGGCGCTGTGGTTGAGCCTTGAAACGCTAGAATTTGTACACATGTGTTCTAGCATATCGAACGAGGAATGTGCCTTTATCTTTGTGTCTTTCAGAGTATTTTATTAATTTTTATTTTTGTATTTGAAGATTATGGTTCAGTGTTTTATGTATAATTGCCACTTTACTTTTGAGTCTTCTGTCCTGAAGGCTTTCTAAATTTAGTGATTTTACTAAAGGTGTTACTCTAGTCAAATGTGAATATTCGTTTGTTTTGAATCTCACTGCTCTATTTTGTGTCTGTTCCAGCTTCTTAATGTTTTCTTGAGTTGAGGGGTCCCAAACAGAGGATGCATATTCTATTATTGGCCTAACCAAGGTTAAATAACATTTTAGTTTTATGTTCTTATTTGATTTATAGAAATTTCTTTTAATAAACCCTAATGCTTTATTTGATTTTTTGATAGTTTCATCAATATGGGGATTCCATGACAGTTTTTAATTTACTAAAACAACTAGGTATTTTGAGTTTTTAGTCTGTGTTACTTAATTTAAATAACCTTTTCGACAGAAGTTAAAAAAGTAAAGTAGCAATTATATATATACAAAAGTAAAAAGTAAAGTTCCCCTTTCAGACCCTGTGGTCTATAAGGGCACTTAACAAAATATTTAAACACTAAAAAAAATTTTAAAATATAATTTTTTATACACAGTACCTCCATTGTTAAACTTCAAGTTGAATAAAATAATGTTGGAAAAAAAATAATATGAAAAATTTTTGGTTCAATTCGAGAATCGAACCCGTGAGACCGTCAACTTTCTGAAAATACTTACTATCTGATTCGACCAGCGAGGGAGGCGTGTTCGTGCGATTGTTAAATGTTATGTTCATTATATCGACACCTAGATCTAGCACTAGAGTCATTTTTGAGATCAGCGTCCAGGTTCCTGGATCCAGATTCCATGAATTTCTGGTACAATAATCAGAGAGACACAAAGATAAAGGAAGATTTCTTATTCCATACCATCAGCCTCATAAGTCATCCCAGCAAAGTACTGTTAAAAATCATATTAAACCGGCTAAAACCGATAGCAGACAAAACATATCAGAAGAACTAGCAGGTTTTAGACAAGGTCGCAGCACAACAGAACAAATCCTAAACCTCAGAATACTCTGTGAGAAATATCTCCAACACCAAGAGAATCTTTTTTCCATGTCTTTATTGATTTCAAGAAAGCTTTCGATCGAGTGTGGCACGGAAGTAATTCTCTTCAACTCTGAAGGAACACCCAAAAACATGTAAAACAAACAAAACAAGCCGTATTACCGTATAATTGAGTAAAATTAAATTTGCTTCCATTTTATTGAAAGTTTAAAAGCGTTGCTTATATTTTTACGTAATTCTGATATAGACCCCAAAGATCTGATTTAGAACTCTTAAGGTCTAGTCTAGATCTGATTCTAAATCTAGAATCTAGACGTCATCTATATCAGAATTACGTAAAATATAAGCAACGCTTTTAAACTTCAATAAAATTGTAGCAAATTTTATTTTACTCAATAAATCTGAATGAAAGTCCAGCGCGAAAACCGCACGACCAGGCAGCCCGGCTGACTACGCCATGTTGGTGCTAGACCTAGATAGAGTCACCAGCCAAATTTATTTAATTTTTATTATAAAAATTGTGACGGTCAAACTAGTTTTTTTTCCCCTTTTGATTAAACGAGCTGTAATTCTTTTCTCAACGACATACATCAACTGTTAAATTTCTAGGAAAATTGTTAGAGTCCTTTTTGAGATCAGTGTCCAGGTTCCTGGATCCAGATTCCATGAAGTTCTGATACAATACTCAGAGAGACACAAAGATAAAGGAAGATTTCTTATTCCATATGCTAGGACAAATCTTTATAATTGCTCTTTCTTCCCAATCACCATTAAATGCTTCGATTAGGTTGCCTGAATAGGAGAACCGATGATTAAGAAGTGTTAAAGGGAAACTCCGATGGTTTTGACAATTTTTGAAATAATATGTGTTTCGATTTATAGAGAATGAATATATTATTATTAATTTTTTTTTTGCAATAATAACTTATTATTTGATTTTTTTTTCTGACGTAATTTTCCTGCGCATCCAAAACGGTCAGACTTTCACCGGGTTTCTATGTGACGTCACACATACCTATTAATTTAATCTATCGACTTATTGTATAACGGAAAACCATTACAGTAACGTTTACATTCTCGTAAAAGAAATATATCTTCGTCTAAGCAGTTAGATCTAGATCTAGTAAGCCAAGAAAAAAATGTGTGTCAAAGGAGATTTACATGCTTGACTTAACCATGGCAGTGTGTATCTTCTCGCCTGACCACTCAACACACAACAAACACTATCGCTTGGTTGTCTTGTGATGACTGACTACACCTAGTCTAGACTAGCCTTACACTGACCAGTTTGTTCGAATCAGTCAGACCTGCGATCTATTGACTTCTTGGAACAGGGAGGGGCTTAGATGAAAATGTTACTTTTTTTTTCTCGAGTTGGTTGTCCAAATGCTTTTAAATCTATCTATATATAACTGTATAGTAGCGCTTGACTAAGCCGTCACTAAGACTTACTGTAAGAATGAAGCGATACGTTTCCCTTTCAGTATTGTTAAGGGAAGTGACGTATGCCTAACCTAAAAACAAAATCTCAAAGAACTCTGTTTTTTTTTGGAAGATGTCAAGAATTTACAGTTTAGTTTATTAAATATAAATATTTCTAAGCATTTAAATTTAAAAAATGGTAAAATGATTACTATTACAACTTTTTACACAGAATTCAAATATGTCAATAAATCAAATTGGAAAAACCATCGGAGTTTCCCTTTATCGTCTTCAATTAAAAATACACTCATAGATGAACATATAGATATATTGTATCAAGGATTGGCCTCGTTAGTCACACAAGAAGTTACCAAGGGAAAAGATCGTCTCTCGAGACGTAAAATGCCACAGATACGCCTTGGACTTAATTATCTTCTTCTTTAGCATATCGCTGTATTTAAAACATTTTCAAGCTCGCTGTAAAAAAAAAGAAAACATTCCTCTGGGATGGACAGACCTTGTGACCCTCCTTATCTATTAGTTAAAATGTCGCTACATCCCACGTGATCTGTAAATACACCGTTACCAAGTCAATGCATCATAATTTATTTGGACACTCACTAAGTCATCGTCAGACTGCTCCATCATGCCGAGACCATCCGAGAACTTATACTTTTAAAGGCCAGGGGAGGGAACTGTGGAGTGAAACAATGAATTGGTAATTAATTCCCTTTTTAGTATTTCATTTTACAACGCCCCAACCTAAAGTTAGTCACGAGATAGGTGAATATAAGTTCAGAGGTCACTGTGGAATATTTGGAAGTCTAATGATCAATCTTTCATGGGCATGGATCAGTTCCTGTTTAGAAGAAGACTAAGTAGGTCATCTCAAAAATGTCGCAGACGTGAAACTCTAGATATCTCATGCCCAACAATGACGTGTACCATGCCTCCTTATATATCAGTGATGCCCAAAATACGACGCAGGTCTATCTGGCCAGACCGTCTGTCCACTGTACAGTAAATGAGTATGTATAATATATGATACAAAAAAAAAACCGAACCCTGTTTTAGTTGACTTCTTTTGGTAACAACTTGATTGGTAGTTTGCTGGTCAAAACTTTCAGTATGGAGGAAATGGGACTGCTGAACGAAAACTTGCCTTTGAGTGAACACAATAAAAACAAAAGTGGGCAGATTTTTTAAAATTCTTTTGTACAAAATACATAAAGTGTCTGTTTTAATGGAGTATTTGCACAAAGTCAGAAGATTGTTTCGGTAGAATAATTTGAAACATCCAACTAGTTGCTATAGAAATAATGTTGGATGCAACTTGTTTCTAATCAAAATGTCGTCTGCTCTGTTGCATTTCCATTTTCGCAATGATATGGCCCGCGACAAAAAGTGTGGGGAATACACTTGGCCCCGGTGCTGAACAAGGTTGGGCGTCACTGTTCTATATCATAAAATTTAACCTGCGCAGTCCTCATTGCATTATGGGAGATTTTTATTAATGGCGAGAAGACTCTAAAGGGTGTATCCGGTCTTCTTCTTCTTCTTCTAGTCAGCTTTTGTTGTCATCTCTTTTGCAGACTGTGCCAAGGAAAAAAAGTGTGCTCTTTTCTTCAGTTGTTCAGCACTGCCGTACAGGGTGTTGGTTACGTTGGGCTGTAGTGGAAATAGGGTCTGTCTAAGGTGCATTAGAAAAGAGGCATTTAAAGTGGATATGGCTTAACGTTTTATAAGGGTGGGCGCAGTGTCAACATAGGGGGAGTTGTGTGAAATTTATTTTCTTAAGATGGTTATTTATCAGAGGTGTGTGTCCTGTTCTTAGTTGGAAAATTGTAGATTGTTCTTTGCGGGGAAGGAAGTTAATACTGTCCAGTTTGTTAGGCTTGGTCATTTTGTATCCGGTGTGCAGGGTATAGAAAGCATTGATAAGCAAGGTAGTGTTATAACCCTATTGGCGACGCAAAAGGGTTAACTGTGTGCGATCAGCTGACATCTATGACACAGGCCAGTAATACAGTTTAGCGTTCTATATTGAAAGGCAAGGGACAGTACTGGCATGAGCTTTGCACGTGAATAGCGTCAGTGTTGTGGTCATCTGATCATAGGCCTGCGCAGACCAGAGACACAGTGGGTAAGAAAGCGGCAGTTCAAGACCGGAGAGCGTTAAAACCGGGACTGTTAGTCGACCATGTAGTCGGTCCCGATGCAGTCCTCCAGTGAAACGTACGAGTCCAGAAAGAGACAGTAGAGTTTATGAGTTTAGTAAAGTGATATACATTCTAACTTTGTAGTTGTTGATTGTGTTGCCAATTGTGTCATATTGGCTGTTTTAATTGACCATTATTAAAGTACCAGATTATTTGAAGCCTTGTTGTCAAGTTCTTGATGTGTTGATGCGTTGTGTTGTGTTTAGCAGTGTTTACAGAAGGCCTGATTGTGAGAGAATCGTAACAGCAGTCTAATTAAAGGGCATTTGATAGTTTCGTGTAGCTTATATCAATGCAGAGTTTAAAATTGTATTTCACACTTCCATGATAGCTTCCCACTTCTTTACAATGAACTTGATATGGTGCCCATGGGGGGGGGGGGCAATGCTTTGGCCGCGAGAGCATGGTGACAAAGAGAGACAAAAACCACTAAGATCTAACGCAAACCTGGTTCCAAGCTCTTCCTGTCCATGAAGTAATCGACTTTTCGGTGTCAAGATTGGACACCGCGTCAATCTTTGTGTAGATAGAAAATGGAGATTCCATTCCATCTTAGATTACAATGAAGCGGGTTTCACTCTGTGTGCGTGTGTGTGCGTATGTGGGTTTGTGTTCGAATAAAATGATTTACATTTATCGAGGTGGCCAAGAAGTAAAAAAAAAAATACCGTACTGTACAAGCCTCGCGTTCGTGTCCCCTTAAGTTTTTCTATTTCATTTGTGGCCACCCTATTGGCCTATTCACTTCGCTTAGGGCAGCAGTTCTCAACCTTTTTAGTTCCGCGAGCCCCTAATATAATTTCACACTAGGCGTCGACACACAACCAGAATATATTTTTTCGTTTACAGATAAATATATTAAAATTTGTGCTCATAATTAAATAATAAAAAAAGGTTATCATTGCGACTAGCATTTATTAACTTTTCTTTTGTGTATTGACATTTTACATATTGCATACTGAAGTGACAATTTCACAAATATGTCGAAGTATGAAGAACAGTCTTTGATACAGTAAACTACATTGTTACAGATATAGTGTTTCGACGGTATTTACAAACACGCCAGTGGTAGTGCGAAGGATGAGCTTGTTTCTGTTCCACCAGATCAGGAATTCAGTAGCACAATGAATGTCATTTTCTGCATCAAATCTGTTTCTGAATTTGGGCTTCATAATTAACAAGCTGGAAAACCTTGTTTCGCAAACATTTGTTCTTGGAAATGGAAGAAGAAGGCGAAAACACATCCTCAAACAGAACGGGGTAGGAACTAGTTTGAATACAAAGTACGGTTCAGATCTGCTTGGTTACAGCACGTTACAATGGACAAAAAAAAAAAAACTTCCAATGATGAATAGACAAAAAAAAAAAAACTTCCAATGATGAATAGACAAAAAAAAAAAAACTTCCAATGATGAATAGACAAAAAAAAAAAAACTTCCAATGATGAATAGACAAAAAAAAAAACTTCCAATGATGAATAGACAAAAAAAAAAACTTCCAATGATGAATAGACAAAAAAAAACAACTTCCAATGATGAATAGACAAAAAAAACAAACTTCCAATGATGAATAGACAAAAAAAACAAACTTCCAATGATGAATAGACAAAAAAAACAAACTTCCAATGATGAATAGACAAAAAAAAACGTATTTCCGGGGTCCTAATCGACCCCTGACGATTTGTCATTCGAACCCCAAAGGGATCGCGACTCACAGGTTGAGAACCCCTGGCCTAGGTCCTCCAATTAGGCCTACCTTAAGGCCGGCCCTGCAAAAACGCACCTATTAGCGGATCGCAATATGACTGTTATGACTACAATATTGACCTGAATTATTATATTGTTATTAAATCACCAATTCCTTTTACATAATCTAAGAATAACTTAGTTTGAGATTATTAAAACTATTAAAATTGCAAAGATACGTTCAATTATAAGATATTTTAACCTGATTTGAACACAATTTGTTCGCGTTCAGTCTCCTAATGTTTATTATAAAACAAAAAAATAACAGGCGGTGTGTTCTGGCGCATCGCTATAAATGGACTTTTTACATATCTTAATCAAACATTTTTCATCACTTTGTAATAATGCGAAACTCTTATTTTCCACATCTTAACAGGACTGTAACTTTTCTATTGCTTTTGTTTTTGAAAGTTTCAGTTGGTACTACATAAGTAAAAATTGTCACACCAAGGCCCAAACCTTCATCATAGTGGCTGAGACTGGGTAGGGTTCGAACCCGAGACTGTTCAGAGCCCACGTCACTCGACCAGGCAGCCATCCTATTTAAAGATAACTGATCCCTCGCCCCCACTAAAAAGTTTTTGATCTATCATACATTTTTTTCCTCAACAAATACCCACAATTATCTTATCTTATCTTATCATCTTATCTTTTATAATGCAGACGTTACTTAAAAAAAAAAAGTTTCGTCTTACACTTTGCACGTGTCAATCTAAGTCATTTTATTTGCTTTATTTTTGTTTTTTTTTCTTGTTACTCTTAATTAACTGGCATTTATTTGGGTTACAAGAAATACTCCAACTTGGTTTCAAGACCAAAAATACATAAGGAGGGAAGGAAATGGAATTTAAAACGTTCAATAGGAATAAAATACAAGTTTAGTCTATTCAATATTTGCCAATCTTTAAAAAAAGGAACATAACTCCTCCCTTCCTTCTGCTACTTTCAAACCAGCAGACGCCCAAAACTCGCGTTTCCATTGGTCAGCTGAATTCTACAGTCTTGCTTGACGTAAAAATGTAATTTTTCTAATGAGATAGCAGCAGCGTGTCCCTGACAACAGAACCGGAACACTCGAGAAACAAACCCGAGCTATTTTGTTGCCTCGCTCCGTGTTTTTTTTTTCTTTCTTTTCCTCTTTTCTTTCTTGTTCTCTTTTCTTTCTTTTTCTATTTTCTTCCTGTCCTTCTGGTCAGATGCAGAAAGGTTTCAGTGGGCAAAGCCTGCAATTACGTTAGCCTCACGAAGCGTGTGCAGAAGAGATGAATGGCCTACAATTTAAGGGCGTCACGGAACGTCCCGGATAAAAGAAAGGGGTGAAAGGAGAGGGGGAGAGAGACGTTTTTAAGACTGAAAGCGTATGTTAAAGCGTTTCTCTAAATAATGATTCAGTCTCAAAATGTTAAGTATTTGAAAACTTCAGAATATATTTTTTTTCTGGTGAGTTTCATAGAAATCTACATTCTCTCCCTTTGTTGGACCGTTTTTGAATCCCCCCCCCCCCGGGCCCTAGTCTCAAATTCCCTCCCTTCCCCACCTTGCGCTTTTAAAATGTATTTTCATGACGTTGTCTGTGGATGTGACTTTTGTTCGAGAACTTGCACGTTTTTATAGCAAACTTGGAGACAGACAGACTGCACAAGATTTGAAATAATCGGTATGTATGTATTGCGCAATTTATATATATACACCATTAAATTGTTTCATTCTCTAAGTGACAATCATTTTGTGACTGACCATTAACTCGATACAATACACACCTGACCATTAACTTGATACAATACACACCTGACCATTAACTCGATACAATACACACCTGACCATTAACTCGATACAATACACACCTGACCATTAACTCGATACACCATGTGCTAACTATAAACTCCAATAAACTTGTGACTAATCACTAATAACTTATACACAGTGACTGACCACCAGCTTGTTAAACATTGTGACTAACCATCTGCTAATTACATACTGTGAATGATCATCAACCCATCGCGCATTGTGATTGACTATGATTAAAATTTGACTGACTATCAACCAGGGTCTGTCTTAGGCCACTGCAACCTATGCGGCCGCAGTGGGCCCCGCACTATCTTAGGCGTAAATTTAAAAAAACAACATTTTAACTTATTATTAAAGGTTTTATGGAGTTCTCCTGACATTATAAAATATACGAAAAGGTCATGAAAATCTGAAATTATTAAAATCTTTTGAAAACTGATGCAAATCTCCTTACAAACAGACAAAATTGTCATTTCTGGGTGTCATTCAATATGGAAAACGCCAATCCTACTAGCAATTTAAAAAAAAAACGGCATTGTCTGCTTTCTGTTAATAAAAATAAGGCGAATTTAAACCTAAACAAGAAGTTCAAATACTTAACATTCTCTAATAGTCACTGGCCTACAAATATAGATCTAAATCTATCTCGACCTCTTAAAACAAAATCAAAAGCGATGTTTTGCTAGTCGATAGTAAATCTAAAAGGCAGATTTGAATGTTTATCGGCTTTTTGTTGAAAAAACTACTATCTACTGTAGATGGCTGGTAAAGTTTAAGTTGACAGCGATTTAGTACTTAGTCAAGTAGGAATACAATGCAAAGACGAATTTATTTTCCAATACAAAATCTTAATTTACACTCATTATCCTAATCACAACCCAGAATAGGCCCCGCAATCTGTAGGACCGGCCCTGCCGTCAAGCAATTACATACTGTCTGACTGACCATCAATTAAATAAACATTTTGGCTGACCATCAATCGGTTTTACTGTGACGGACCATTTATTAATTACACATTTTGACTGATACCAACCAATTATAAATTGTGACTGACCATCAATTCATAAAATATTATGACTGATCGTCAACAAGGTTCACATTATAACTGACCATCACATTAAACATTGTCACTGACCAAAGTGACCATCAAGGTGTACGGAATTTTAACAATTAACCTAAAACATCGAGAGGCTGATGTGCTTTTAATTATTGACAATTCACCTTAAAGATCCTGACATTAAAGAATCTATTTACACATCAAATGTTTATCTTTAACACACAGAAGAAATACAACGAATGAAAACCATTTCTTAATGAGAGGCTGATTTTAAACATTCCAACAATTATTTATCCACCTTTTTTTTTTCAATGTTTTCTTTTTTTCAAACTTTGTCATTAATTATTTATTTTTTTGGATATAATTAATTTTTTTTTATTTTTAAATCTCTGAATTTTTTTTAAATTTTTTTTTTAAAGTTTAAATGTATGAGTTTTGAACCGCCGCCCTCCCGTCGCCTATAACAAAAAACAAAAGTGTTCCTCTTCTTAGATCGCCCCCTGGTTTTACATTGCACTTCGAATAATCCGCAGCAAATGGCGAACCTAATCCACATCGCTTCCATCTCTTTCCCTCCCCCCTCTTCACCACCCCGCCTCCCATCCCTTAGGACTTCCTCCTCCTCCTCCTCC
>JAZGLO010003767.1:77500-102573 GCA_036873155.1 Biomphalaria sudanica | reverse complement strand
ACTCTAGTACATCTTCTCTCTAACACATTCCGCACCAGACTGGCGCTAATATCTAGAATCTTACAAAGCTATGGGCGTTTTGCCATGTGACTAAAATCTTCTTGCCGCTTGGTTAATCAATCTGACCAATAAATGCAGCTCAATGTACAATAATTAATATTTCTAGCCAATCACATTCACTCCAAAACATAAATTTGTTGCATGATGAAATTCCCCGAGGTGGCTGAAATTCTGCTGGCAGACCTTGGGCTAAATATAGATACAGTGTACGTGACATAGACTAACAATAATAAATCCGTGCGATTAGAAATATTTTTACAAAGCGTACATCTATGTCTGTCTAGTAAAAAGTTTCTAGACATTATTTCTCCGACACCCAGTCTTGGATGAAGCTGAAATTTTGCGCTATTTTTTCTTTTACCTGACAAAACAAGAATCAACAAAAAATAACCAATTAGTTAATTAATATTGGTTATAATTTACTATGTTTGGAATCTCGAACAAGTGAAAGAAATTGTACTTGAATGAAGTGGTGGTATAAGCTGAATTAGTTCCCTTTATAGGTCGCCACTCTTGAAACAAACTATATATAACTATACAATCTTCTCTTGTCATAAGTACCTCACTAACAGAGTGGTTAGCACGTCGGCTCGAGGAGGCGTGAGCCACGAGTTCGAATTCAGGTCCCTTTTAAAAACAAAATGCTTTCAAAAACCATTTCCTGTACAATCCACCCAGATAACCCTTTATTACTCCCCTCATCTGTGTTCCCAACTGGTCCAGACAGGTGATAGGATCGTAGCTCATTGAGAATGCTAAAGGCATGAAATAAATAAACTCAATTGGTAACAATATTTCTAATCGCACAGATTTATTGCTGTTGGTCTAGGTCTAGATCTATTACAAATTTAATAACATGACTAATCCAGACTAATTGATAAAATTACACGTCGTAAAAGCTTTTTTTAAAAATATTTTTTCTTCTTTTGTTAGTCTACTAAGATACATATAAGAGCTACATACTTGGTCACAGCTACATATTTTATTAAAGCTACATACTTGGCCACAGCAACATACTTGGCCAGAGCTACATACTTGACCACAGCTAAATACTTGACCACAGCTAAATACTTGTCCACAGCTAAATACTTGTCCACAGCTACATACTTGTCCACAGCTACATACTTGTCCACAGCTACATACTTGGCCAGTTACATACTTGGCCAGTTACATACTTGGCCACAGCTAAATACTTGTTCACAGCTACATACTTGACCACAGCTACATACTTGACCACAGCTACATACTTGGCCACAGCTACATACTTGGCCACAGCAACATACTTGACCACAGCTACATACTTGGTCACAGCTACATACTTGGCCACAGCTACATACTTGGCCACAGCTACATACTTGGCCACAGTTACATACTTGGCCACAGCTAAATACTTGTTCACAGCTACATACCATACTTGGCCACAGCTACATACTTGGCCACAGCTAAATACTTGTTCACAGATACATACTTGGCAACTTAAAGTTCTGGGTTATAGCAACATTCAGTGATATTCATCAAATAAAAATCTTTGTCCCGTATACCCAATAAGTGACATTCTTTCAAAAAGAACCTATTTAGCAGATAATAAGCTTCTAACATATTCCCAATCACTAGATATTCTTAACGGGCCGAAAAGATTTTTTGAAAATTCCTCCTTTAAGAAAAAAAATAGAGTAAAGAATCTAGAAAGAAACCCATGTTAGATTGAAGACGATACGAATGAAAGCCTTGAGCAGCCCAAGTCAGTTTTACGTGGCAATAATTACAGTATCAGACGGCAGGAAGCGGAAGTGGCTAATTTCACAGGCGCGCGTACCGGTAATGGCGACATAACCGCTGGCTATCCATCCCGCGCAGACGATAAAACGACTGTTTCTCAAACACTCTTTGGTCATCTGATGGGGAGTAAAGGGAGGGGGGAAGAGATGAGAGTGACATGGGAGGACAAAATAGTTGAATGGATACGTGTCCAGGAATGAAAAGTATTTGCTTGTAATTTTGTTTTTAAGTTATTTGATTGATTCAATAAGAACCTTAACCCTGAGAAGTTTCGTAACGACATTTGTTAGTTAACAATAACACACAATTCGTTATGGAGTGTGAGTAACTTGTGTGTGTGTAGAATTCTATCATCATGAAGAATATTTCTGTTATTCACGCTGTTTGCTACCTATCTATATACATTATATTCTTCTCTGTCTTTTTCTGTCTTATTCACTGTCTTCGTTTCTGTCTTATTCTTCCCTCGACTGTTTATCAGTTTTTTCACTTAATCATTCACTTAATCATTATTTACTTTAATCCCTCCCTCTGACAGTCAGTAGCGTAACAACCATGGCGCGAAGAGGTGCATTGTACCCAGGCTTACAACCAATAGTAGCACAGACGGGCTCTTATAAAAGCGAATAAAAAATGTGTTGACTGTATACATTTAAATATTAGAAATTCTGACATGATTTTTCTAAAAACTTGTGTACATGAAGGTATATTGTTCTTTAATTATATTCCCAATCTATTTATAGAAAGAGCCTGAGAACACATTCTTTGGAAGTGATTAGTACGTAGATAAAATATAGGTCATATTATATGCCTAATAATAATAATAATAATTGTTGTTGTTACCAGATGGCAATACTGATGCATAACTGCGACACCACCAGAAAATTTCTCGTTGGAAACTGATAAAGGGACTACGATAAATTTTGTTTCTCTCGAACGAAGCTCGACCCTGGCAGTGCCAGATTATAAATACTCGTTCGTCTCTAACATAATAATAATAAGAAGAAGAAAGGGCCTCTACCATTATTGACATCGCCGTACCACTATCTCATAATTTAAAAAAAAAAACTGAGCTGGAAAAACAACGAAAAATATGGTAACCTTGGCTCGGAGATTTAGCGTTTATGGAAATTATCTAAAATAACAATATACCCCATTGTCATATCAACCGAGGGAATAAAAACAACTGACCTTACTGATACCTTCAAGGCCCTTGGCATTCCTAGAAACATTCTCGTTGCCTGTCAGAGGGCGGTACTTCTGCAGACCTGCCACATCACCAGAAAATTCCTCGGTGGAAACTGATAAAGGGACTACAATGAATTTTGTTTCCCTTTAATGAAACTCGACTCTGGCTTCGCCAAAGAATAAATACTCGCTCTTTTATAAATATAATAATAATACGACTCAGAGGCAACACCATTGAACCTGAAAAAAATGATGGCTTAGATGACGCAGGCCATGAGATTCGCCCATGGAAGAAAAATCACTCCACGGAAAATTCCCGGCTCTATTACAAGGAGAAATGACTGACTTTGCTGTTTTCTTGGCAAGGCTCAAAGCAGGTCATCTCTACCCTGAAACATAAGGTTTTGTCACATCAATTCAGGACCGAGTTATTAAGACTAATAAATATGAAAAGATTATTTTAAAACTCGATCTTGTAGACAAATGTCGAATGTGGATACACGTTTGACTTACTTAGACTTACTTAGACTTACTTAGGCCTACTTAGACTTACTTAGGCCTACTTAGACTTAGGCCTACTTAGACTTACTTAGGCCTACTTAGACTTACTTAGGCCTACTTAGACTTAGGCCTACTTAGACTTACTTAGACTTACTTAGACTTACTTAGACTTACTTAGGCCTACTTAAACCTACTTAGACTTACTTAGACTTAGGTCCTCCCGCGCCGTTCGGCGCATTTGTCAGCAAGCTGTCTCCATAAAGATCTGTCATTGGCAATGTCTGAAGCCTCCTCCCACCTGGTGTCCACTGTTCTGAGGTATTCCCTGAAGGTGTGTTGCCAAGTTATACGAGGACGTCCCTGTTTGCGCTTTCCTCGTATTGGCTTCCATGTTATCTCAACTCTTGGTGTGCGCGATTCATTTTGACGTAGAACATGTCCCGCAAACCTCATGCCACGCTCTGTCACAACCTCATTAAGTGTTCGACTCCCAGTTCGGCATAGGATTTCCTTGTTTAAGACCCGATCTGTGTAACTGACTCCCGAAATCCGTCTCAGCCATTTTTTGTTGAGCCACATTTAGTCTCTTCTCAATTTTGACAGACGACTCCCATGTCTCATATGCGTATGTTGCAGTTGGAATGACGATTGGGTCAAGAAGGTGTATTTTCGTATTTTTTTTATAATATAAGATACACTAATTTTCAATGGCGTATAAATATATAAAACATAAATCTAGCGTCAGATCGTACCTTAGCTTTAGAAGAAATAAGACAGTTACGTTGAATAGTTGCTTGGCATTGTGCTGGTCTCACAATCCCTTGTCGTACTTTGATTACGCCAGTTTATCAGGGCAGGTAGTAGAAGGAGGCTCAGTTGAAACATTTGTCACGAAGTGAGAGCCTATAAATCTAACTATTACGGTACCAACAGTCAGAACCTTATCCAAAGCATGGAAACTAGAGATGGCATTTTTTTTTTTAGCGTACTCCCAGCTCTAATGGGTTGGTCGCTGTGCTGACCACATGACACCCTCGTTAATCGTGGCCACAGAAAAAAGATTACATCATCTGCCCAATAGATCGCAAGGTCTGAAAGGGAAACTTTACTTTTACAACAGAGATGCCCGTCAACTCCTGACACTGCACCCTGGCTGGAAGCGGAATTCGATGTATGGGACATTAATTATCTTCAAAATATAAGACCTCATTGCTAGACGTTTCCGACAACCAATGCATCTATATAGCTAAGGCTTTGTTATAGTAGTAATGTAATGCTGATGTGCACAACTGTCGTCAAACTGCATATCCATTTGTTAGGACCTATAGAAATAACCTTATCGTATCTTATCTCTCTTAGTTTAGACTAATAAGAAGACATTCTACTAAGCAGCATAGTGTCTTTAAATAATTTGGCTACAGTATTGTCCAAAGTAGTATCCTCTCCTACTCACGCGAGCCAAAAGAACACAGCAGTGTGTGTGTGTTCGCGTCAGTGAGTGAAGGAGTGTGTGAGTGAAGGAGCGGCCAGACGTGGGAAGACAGATATCCATTTCAAGACTAAGTCCCCCTAGCGCCCCTCCCCCTCTCCGTCCGCCTGACTCCCACCCCCGGGGGACCGCAGAGCTCTAGATACACTCCCAATGTAACTGAATTATTCTAGCCTCTATGTTGACCAGGGAACGGTACAATGCCGTGGGAAATGTCAGTAAAAAAAATATAGTTGAAGAGAGAGAGAGAGGGGGGGGGTGAATTTCAATGTGGTGTGTAGAACTTGGGGAGGGGGGAGGGGACGAGATAGAGAGACGAGAGGAGAGGGCGAGGGTGTCAGTGTCCGAACTTGTCACCAGAGGAGTCTGACAGAATGAAAGAGTAGATACTAGTCAAAAGGAAGCCACGTTCGAGTGTCCAGCCATCTCAATAGACTGTCCAGCCCAATGTCTTGGACTTAATCTGATCTAATGGACAAGTAACCAAGAAGAATAGACTTCAGGGGAGAGACAGAAAAAAAAATCCACTTGTTTCAAATTTGAGATTATTTCACTGGAGTCAGAAAGTTATGGCCCTTGAATACATAACACTCGGGGAAAAAATGTTTTATAATTTTATAGATGAACTTCTGATTAATTCAAATATACTTATCTTTAACAAGAGAGTGATTGGCATAGAGTCTTTAGACAGTTTTATATTGGCTGAAGCAGATCACACTAGTGCTTCAACATATAAAAACATGTATATAAATAAGGGCTTTGATTTAAGGGTTATTCAATTTTCTTTAGGTTTGTCATTTATTTATTCAAATGAATAATTACTAAACAAGATTCGTATCTTACTGAATACTAATTATTTTCACATATACAAGTAGTACACTGTGCAGATTTATATAGGCCAGACTAGTTTGCTAGGTGTATTAAAACAGAATGACTATGTCCACCAAACCTATTGAATAATTGAACTGGAAACCCTCAATTCGGCAGCCAAACGTTCTAACCCTAACCACTTCATCATCTTGACCAATTGAAAGGATGGCTGCCTGGTCGTGCGGTTTGCCCGCTGGACTGTCGTTCGGATTTATTGACGGTCGAGGGTTCAAACCCTGCCCGCTCCCATCCCCCGTCGTCCTGCGGGAGGTTTGGACTAGGAAGTAAACTATCTTCAGCTCTGAAGGAACATCAGAAACATGTCAAGCATTTTACATTTTACAAAGCAGCTACCACCAAACACAGAGACGCAAGGCTAAGCGGTAAAACACTTGGCTTCCAAACCGAGGGTCCTTGGCTCGAATCCTGATGAAGATTGGATTTTTAACTTCAGGATCCTTAGCGCCTCTGAATCCACCAAGGTATTAAGGGTACCTGACTCTAGTTGGGTAAAAGTAAAGGCGGTTGGTCGTTGTGCTAGCCACACGACACCCTCGTTAACCGTGGGCCACAGAAACAGATGACCTTCACATCAACTGTCCCAACCTTTTTTTTTTTTAATCTTCAAACACAATGGCCCAATAGCCATAATTAGAATTAGAATGGCTTAGACGGGCAGAAGTTGCCTGTTACTAGCGGTGACGTCACGAGGACTGACCGGGGGGTCCGTGTCGTGACTGCGTTACACGAGGGCAAATAGCTGACCACTCCAGAGCCACGTCTAGAGTTTGCTAATCAATAATGGTCATTGGTCATACTCATTCACCATCACGCTAGCCTGAAATAGACACCGGTCATTCGATACCCCGTCAGGTCCCTATCCCACTCCCTCGCGCCCCTCCCCCTCTGGCCCTATAGTAACGCCGTCCACTCCAAAAACCTCTGCTACCGGGTAGAAATAAATCAATGAGTTTCCTTCTTCCAGAGGTGGCTCCTTGGGCTTTGGTTAAGTGCCACCTGGTAGAGATTTATTAATGAAATTGCTTCTTCCAGAGGTGGCTCCTTAATTGCTACCTGGATGAGATTTATTAATGAAATTGCTTCTTCCAGAAGTGGCTCCTTGGGCTTTGGTTAAATGCTACCTTGTTAGAGATTTATTAATGCAATTGCTTCTTCCAGAGGTGGCTCCTTGGGCTTTGGTTAAGTGCTGCCTGGTATAGATTTATTAATGAACTTCCTGTATCGTGGGCAGCTCCTTTGGTTAGGGTTCAATTTAATCCGAACTATTTAAACCTTAGCGCAGTGCTTTTCAAACTGTCGTACGTGTAACACTGAACAAATTTGCCACGGGGGAAAGTGCCAACATAATGAGTTGAATTCCGAAGCTCTGTGTAGAACGTCAAAGTCTTACCAACTAGTCGCACGCAAACATCCTTTGTTTGCCAGGAGGAGAAATAGATTTTTAAAGCGTCAATGCAGTGTTCAGATAAAAAACAACAGCTGTTGTGCTTTTCAAGTGTCAGCAGACTTCATCGGATCTGTTATTGCTTGCAGCAAAACAAAATAATACGCCCATCAAAATAAACCCTCAACAAAATATGCGCCCATCAAAATAAACGCTCATTAAAAAATGCCCATACTCTCACCAGGGGCGTAGCTAAGAATTTGCCATCATTTAGGGCCCGGAGGGGGGGGGGCTTGACCTGTTTTGGAGCCCCTGCATTTTGTGTAATGTTAAATATTTAAAGTAAAAAACACTCATGGGGGGGCTCCCCTCATGTGGGGGCCGGGGGGGGATTTTTCTAATTTCCCCCACCTCCCCCCACCCTAGCTACGCCACTGACTCTCACTAGCAAGCTTGTGCTTCTACAATAGAAGAATATATTATTTTCCAGAAAGGTCATACAAGACCGAAAATTAAGACTGACTGACCTTGTACAAGTTAACATGCAACTGAGTAAGCCTGTTAAAATACATTTTGTTAGCGAGAGTCTGACGTCAAATAATCGCACTTGTGACTTTCAAGACGTTTGACTTTGTATATATCTCCTGTCCTGTGAAAACATGCTTAAATAATGGTATAGTTAAATATCACTTTACAGTCTTCGTTATAGCAAGTAAAATGACCTTTTTTTCTTCAGATGAACATGGGCGGATATTAAAGATTCATTGGAAGTGGTGTTGCTGACGCCGTTGACTTGTACCAAACTGCTAAACAGCTGTAGGCGTATTGTATCCTAACTTGTAAACTTTGAAATAACTTGAATAGCTTCGTTTGTGAACAATACTATATATACATTTTATTACAATATAGACAGATTTTAACTTAAGATTAAATAAATAAATGTAGCACACTTTAATAATAATATAAGCTGGTATTTTCAACCAAATTTAATTCACTACAAAACACGTCTTTTCACTCTGGCAATAACACACTAATAAACTCTGCACTCTATCCAGAAGAATTGAAGAAATTAATCGTAAATAAAATAAATGAGAAATGGACGAGCTCTCATCCAAATCACAAGAAAGATGACGCTTACTATAAGCTATCCCGACAAGACCAACGTCTAATCTTTAGACTCAGGACCGGACACAACAGAATGCGACAACACATGTACCGGAAGCTCAAAATTGGAACCAGTGAAATCTGCCCATATGGTGAATCACCAGAGAATGCAGACCACGTCCTCCAAAACTGCTCTCTATACCAAGAGGCCCGTATAATACATTGGCCCCAAATCACCCCAATAGAAAGGAAACTATATGGAGAGATCCCTGATTTGGAAACCACTGCGCAGTTCATCTCATGTATTGATCTAGTCATCTGAACACTCCAACATAACAATGAGAACGAAGAAGAAGAAGAAGACTCTGGCAATCTGTCCTACCTAAGACTACTGACGACAATGCCGATTTTCTTGCATCATTAACAACCAATCGCTAACCTCTTCTCATAGAAACACACACACTCCAGAACAAGTGGTATTTTCAGTTGACTGGTCTTCATAGAGTGGTAGTTCTTTACAAGAAAACTGATTGAAAAGCTTTAGATCTAGGTCTATTAAAAAAACATGACACGTTCCCAACCACAGCACCTCTCTATCCACACGATCCACAAAGTGTGTGAGCCACCCGTCCACGTCTACCTCGCTCCCCCCCCCCCCACAAAAATCTACACCATTGCCTGCGTGCATATTCCGCTGCAACACGAGAGAGTGTCTCCAAATCTCAACGGAGTGAACGCGAGGGCAATTTCAGTAATTGAAAACCATCTTGCATCCCTCAGAAATGAAATGTAGATTTTCTGGCCTCACGAACACCCCCCCCCATCTCATCGTCCGGCCACATACCCTCTACCCCAAACCGATTTAACCACCGCCATATCTCCTCTCTCCTTTTTTTCAGCAACCACATCCCCCCACCTCTTGATAAAGTACATTTCGCCTGTTAGTGGCTATTCCCACTGTTTTCGTAACTGAAACCTAAATATATGTATATATACTACCCAGAGGTGGGCAAATTACGGCCCGCGGGCCACATGCGGAGTGTTTTATGCGGTCCGCCGACACCTACAGAAATCAGGTGTGCCCACGGTATATACAGATTAAAAAGCAAATATATTAAAAATAATATATCTATATAAATGATTGAAGCTGTCTCATTATACAAAAATTCAAGTAAACAAAGATTTTCTTATTATCATCAATACACTCAATTCAAAACACAATCTCTTATCAGTATTCATCCAATGCTATGAAGAACTGTGTTGAATGTTGGGTAGGCTTGAAACAAGATGGCAAGTGTAACAACTGATGGAGCTCGAACTTTGATAGAGAAAAATAGTTGTTGTTTTTTTTGTTTTTATATAAAAAAAAATTATCCCAACCATAAACTCTAAACAGGAAAGTTTGCTCAAAGCTGCATAAAATTTCAACGTATTATTGATGAAGTTACATAATAATCAACCTAATGAAATTTAGGGGTATTAAACACAGGTTTTTCCGACTAAGGAACAAAATAATCAAATGAATCCGCTTTTTGGCAATGGCAAGGCATTTCTAGGAAGAACTAGTTCTTTTTACTTGAAGGACATTGACTGTGACTTTGTTACCAATATTTACAATGAAGAGTGGAAGACAGATTTCATGAGTTTCATGATTGCTATTGCGATGTTTTTTTGTTTTTTTTTGTAATTGAAATGTAAATGCATGTTAAATCTTTTCAAACATGGCTTTCCCATTTCTACAAGCAAGCAAAAGAAAACAGTTTTGTCATTTTCCCTTTGCTGAAAGGTGAAACTGTTTCTAGTGAAATCATTAAAAGTACAACACTTATTTAGATTTCAGCAGTCACAAGGGTAACAACTAGTAAGCTAGTTCCACAGTTCCGGAATATTATGCACGAGTGTAAAAAGTAATGTACTGCACATTAAGTACAACTGTATATTAGTGGGGATATTTTAATGCAAAAAGACAATAGCAATTTGAAAAAAAAACAACGTAAAATTGGTTTCAAAAATTGCTAACTCTTGTTGTAATTCCTCAAGGTGGAGTGTGAAAAAAAAAAGAATGAAACGTGAATATAATACACTGTAAATATGAATTAAAAGACATTCTATACAGTTAGCTAGAGTACCTCTTAAAGTTGTTTATACATATGCGGCCCGCCATTCCCAATTTTTTTTTAACATGCGGCCCTCGGTACAAAAAGGTTGCCCACCCCTGTACTAGCCGGATATGGCCGCGGTTTGGGTATTACTGATCTGGTGGGGTTAACCAGTTTAGCCGACAGTGGTGAAAACGGGTTTACGCGATTTTTGTAAAAAAATAGTTTCGTCTTTTAATAGAGATAAATTTAGGGTTTTATGGTTTTTTATTTTTATTTTTAAGGGCATCCTGTTGTGGGTGGGACATTAAACATATAGTCCGGTCTCCGCCATGATCTGAGGAACATCTATTCCAAATTTATCAACATTGGTCAAACGGTTTTGATTTCTATGCGGGAAATACATATATATATATAAATATATGGCTCCTCATGTCTCGAAAGACAATAAGTCATGTGTATACATACCTACATACTCCTTACATTCTACTTTATATATTAGATAACTAAACTCTATATTGGTGACTCTCGCTCGGCATTTTAGAACTACAATATTCAAACTATTAAAAACTTTTTATAGATCTATTTTTTACTCTTGATCCTGAAAATGTATTTGTAAGGTTAGGAATTCACACAGATCAGATTGAAATCAATTTTTTAACAATATTATTGAATATATAGAGTTTGCTCTATTGTTTACTTTGAGATCATTAGTTTGTCGTTTGGTATGCGCTCTGGACTGTCGTTCAGAGGGTCTCTGTTTTGAACTCTGACCTCTGCCATCCCCCAGCTGGTTATAATAATCTTGATATCTGAAGGGACATCCGAAACGTGTAAGCAAGCAAAAATATAAAGTACTTTTAAAAAGGACAAAGTTTTCTACATTTACTATATATCTCAATAATGCAGAAGTTATTTCCCTTTTTGATATCCAACAAAATGTTTAATTACCAACATTCAATGCGTTATTTTTTTATTTTTTTTTGGATTGATTCGTGCACTACAAACAGCGATGTCCTTGCGAACGCAGGTATGGACAGCCAGACTGGGCAGGGCAGCCACGCTGGGCAGGGCACGTACTCGTGTACTGTCTTCCACAATGAATAATTGTTCAAAGTCTCTTCTTAATCCAAGAAGGGGTAAAGGGGGGGGGGAATAGCGTGTTTCATATTTCATTTATACCAGACAGACAAAGTGAGCTGATAGAAGCTTTGTAAAAAATTCGAAAAGCTACATAGGTTTCGTTGAAACTGATGCCGCGAGTAGGAGTGGTCCAGTGTACGGACATTCTTGAAAGTTCAGTTACACAGCCTGCGAATGTGAACAAATGACCGTCTCAAACTGACCATCGGCCCGAAATATCTCTTCTGGACCAAGAACCTATTGTAATACCTAAATGAACCTAAGTTCAACTGTCCAATTCAGTAAATGTCCATTCTGTGTGTTCGGTGATACAGTGTTCGGCTGTTGAGCACGAGAAATATACTCAGTCCTTGCGATTTATGAATCATTTCATAGACCTGAGATGAATGCCTGGGCATAAGTGAGATGAATGCCTGGACATAAGTGAGATGAATGCCTGGGCATAAGTTCATGGAGGGGCATAAAGATTTACCACATTTTGATTTAATCTATTACAAAAACGCTTCTACAAAACAAAATGCTTTTATTTCTGTGAAGTACATGAAGAAAGGAGCGAATTATAAAAAATCCTTTTTTTAAAAAAAAAAGCTTATCTAAAAGGGGAAGAACTCCGTCTTTAAAACTATATCTACCAATAATGTACTGGTTATTTCCCTTATTTGATATCAAACAAAATAGTTAATTACAAATGATTAATTGAAAAATTGAGTATTTTTGTTTATTCATTCGTGTTTTGTTAAGTACAATGAATAATTTTTTTAAAGTATCAACTTGATCGAGACATAGCGTTAACAATTATTTAAGAGAACTAAACCCAACAAATTGAGGCATAGCCTATATGAATACTGGCCAACAGCCCATGCGGTGCCCACTCCAGATGTTGAGATCCTTAAGCCCCGTCCTGACTAAGGTTCTTCACACCTTAACTTTTAATACTGTTGTAGTTATGTTAATATGCAAAGCAACTAAGACCTCTTTAACTCTTTTATCAAAGATGCTTTGCGCTCCATCACGGACATATGGTGTCCAGACCGCACTACAAACAGCGATGTCCTTGCGAACGCAGGTATGGACGGCCACGCTGGGCAGACCAGCCACGCTGGGCAGTGTGCAGCCACGCTGGGCAGAGCACGTATCCCGTACAGGGAACGAACGTATGACAAAGACGGTACTTTTTGGTGAGCTGAAAGGTGGTCGACGTAACAGAGGTGCCCCTCTGAAACTCTTTAAGACCAGCTTGCTTTCATGCGTAGCCACTGGAATTACTGCATTTATCATTAATCTTCGGGCTTGGTGATCATTAGATTGTTTATTGTTCTCTGTTGTAGACACATGTACGTACTAATGTGTCTAGCATGCCAAACGAAAGGAGTCCTTTAAATTGGGATTATTTTGAAAGTAACTATCTTTACTTTCTATAGTACCCTAAAAATTCCGAGAAAAATAATGCTAAATGTATTTGTTGACGAGTGTACCAGACGACAGATTGTCATGTACAAGTCTACAATGTACTACTTTAACTGATCTTAAAAAACGTTATGGTATTGTCGATGTATCCATTAATTAAAGGAGTATGAAATTGAAATTTCAAGTAACGTATTTAAACAGGTTTTTAAAAAATTCATATTTAACAAGGTATTTAAATTACCTACATTTTATGTCAATTTATTTGATACCTAAAATTAAGGTTAATTTCTGTAAGCTTTTAAACTATTTTATTGTATAGTTTTTATATCTTTGCAATGAAGAAAAAAACTTCAATATTGTAACTTTATAACTTGGTTATTGGTTGCCTCATCGCTAGTTGAATGAAAGCAAACCATTTTAAAATAATTCACTAAATTTTGATTTGTTCAGAATGTTCCAACTCGGGTTGACAGCGTTATTGTCTGCGCTTAGCTACGACCTCTTTTAATTCGAACAGTAATTCGAATGGTGTAAATGACCTTGACCTAGTTATTGTCACAAGTTCACTGTCAGTATTTTTTAAAAATATCGTTTCTTCGCTTTAAGAAATAGTGAAATAATTGCTACTAGTGGCCCGGCGGCGTAGCATAGGCCGCTATTTTGCATGGCCGGTCTTAGACCACTGCAACCTATGCGACAGCAGTGGGCCCCCACTTTCAAAGGATCCGCACTTTCGTAGGACCCGCGCTAATTCAAGGTGTATAAATTATTAAATTAAACCATTTTATAACTTAAAACAGATTTCCCGCGCCCTTCTGTCGATTTACCAGGAGCTCCTGGAAAGTTCCCGAAATTGCAAAATATACGAAAAAGTTCTTAAAATTTACGGAAATATATTCACAAAAATTGTCATTTTGGGGTGTCATTCTATTTTAAAAACGCCAATCTTATGCGCGCCATTATGCATCAGCCGTAATTGTGTAATCTGGTGAAAGAAGCTTCTCGCGCCTCAAACTAATGAAGACTTACTTGAGGTCAATAATTCTCAAAGATGATTGAAACATTTGGTAATTCTTGCTATTGAGCGGGATCTATGTGGGAAACAGAATTATTATGATATACTCTATGACTTCACTCGTAAAGGAATTCTGTACTTAGTAAAGAATGAATAAAATGCATAGACGAATTTTTAATTTCTAATACAAACTTTTAAATTTCACTTATTATCCGCTTCCCTACCCAAACTTGGCCCAGCGAAATCCGTTTCGCATAGGGCCCCACAATGGTTAAGTTCGGTCCTGCTATTTACATTTATATATATACATAGTAGATTACTTAGATTAGTTCCTAGTCCAAACCTCCCGCTGGACAAAGGGGATGGGAGCGGGCAGGGTTTGATAAATTTAAACAACAGTCAAACTTGCAGCCAGTCATCCGTAGTGTGAATACTACTCTTGTTTTCTCGTGGACTATCCGCAGCAGAGAAAGTAAGGTGGATGAAAGAGAAAGTAAGGTAGATGAAAGAGAAAGTAAGGTAGATGAAAGAGAAAGTAAGGTAGATGAAAGAGAAAGAAAGGTAGATGAAAGAGAAAGTAAGGTAGATGAAAGAGAAAGTAAGGTAGATGAAAGAGAAAGTAAGGTAGATGAAAGAGAAAGTAAGGTAGATGAAATAGAAAGTAAGGTAAATGAAAGAGAAAGTAAGGTAGATGAAAGAGAAAGTAAGGTAGATGAAAGAGAAAGTAAGGTAGATGAAATAGAAAGTAAGGTAGATGAAAGAGAAAGTAAGGTAGATGAAATAGAAAGTAAGGTAGATGAAATAGAAAGTAAGGTAGATGAAAGAGAAAGTAAGGTAGATGAAAGAGAAAGTAAGGTAGATGAAAGAGAAAGTAAGGTAGATGAAAGAGAAAGTAATGTAGATGAAAGAGAAAGTAAGGTAGATGAAAGAGAAAGTAAGGTAGATGAAAGAGAAAGTAAGGTAGATGAAAGAGAAAGTAATGTAGATGAAAGAGAAAGTAAGGTAGATGAAAGAGAAAGTAAGGTAGATGAAAGAGAAAGTAAGGTAGATGAAAGAGAAAGTAAGGTAGATGAAAGAGAAAGTAAGATTATGGAGTAGAGCAAAAAATAGTTAAATAAAGAGAGAGTTGAAAGGAAGAGACAAAGTAGAAGGAGAGAAAGAGAAACAAGAGCGGAAGGTGTGGGAGAGAGAAGAAAGAGACGGATCCAGATTTTGACTTGCTGAGGCCCTAAGCTCTTCGGTCATTGGGGCCCTTCTTAAAAGCAACTTTTTTTTTTCTTTTCCTTTTCCTTCAACAGAATTAAAATTTCCCTGAAACTATTGGGGGGGGGGAGGGAGGACCCAAGCAAGTGGGGGCCCTAAGCTATACAACCTACGTTACCTATTAGTAAATCCAGCACTGGAGAGAAAGAGAGAGAGAGAGAAAGAGAGAGATAAAAAGAGAGAGAGGAAGGGGGGAGAGAGAAAGAGAGAGAGAAAGAGAGAGAGAGAGAGAAAGCGAGAGAAAGAGAGAGAGAGAAAGATAGAAAAGAGAGAAAGAGAGAAAACAGAGAGAGAAAGACAGAGAGCATTTAGAAGAGAAAGAAAGAGATAAAAGAGACAGAGAGAAGGAGAGAGAGAGGGAATAGAGGGAAAATATGAAAAGAATCTGATAAAGAAATAATGGAGAGAGAGAGAGAGAGAGAGGCGGGGCAAAGATGTAGAGAAAAAGAAAGAAACAGATGAAGGAGAGACATTTGGGACCCTGAAAGTATTATCTCTCTCCTCCTCTCCCCACCACCACCGCTGACATCGTTTGTCTGTCCATCAGACCACATTATCTGGTCAAGACCTGCCAGACACTGCTGACCTACGGTCAATACATACAATTCTATGGGGTCACTAATCGGATTGGCTCCGTGATTAGCTCAAGCCGTGTCCAGTGTCCACCTTCCTAACGAGTGACCACTGGCTCCTGGGACGGTCAGCACGTAAGAAAATAAAAAAAACACCACCGGTCATCTCATAGCTAATGTGGACACCATCCTTCTAGAATGTTTTTTTAATGAACATTCTTTTGGGTAGGAAGGAACATCCTTTTGGGTGGGAATGAACATCCTTTTGGGTGGGAATGAACGTCCTTTTGGGTGGGAATGAACATCCTTTTGGGTGGGAATGAACATTGTTTTGGGTGGGTCCTGTACAGTAGTGTCCAGTATGGTTCAATACGGTCCTGTACAGTAGTGTCCAGTATGGTTCAGTACGATCATGTGCAGTAGTGTCCAGTATGGTTCAGTACGGTCATGTACAGTAGTGTCAAGTATGGTTCAGTACGGTCATGTGCAGTAGTGTCCAGTATGGTTCAGTACGGTCATGTACAGTAGTGTCCAGTATGGTTCAGTACGGTCCTGTGCAGTAGTGTCCAGCATGGTTCAGTACGGTCCTGTGCAGTAGTGTCCAGTATGGTTCAGTACGGTCCTGAGCAGTAGTGTCCAGTATGGTTTAGTACGGTCATGTACAGTAGTGTCCAGTATGGTTCAATACGGTCCTGTACAGTAGTGTCCAGTATGGTTCAGTACGATCATGTGCAGTAGTGTCCAGTATGGTTCAGTACGGTCCTGAGCAGCAGTGTCCAGTATGGTTCAGTACGGTCCTGTACCAAGAAATGATTGTACAGTCATCATGTCGTGCCATTACTTTTACAGTATCTGGTTATAAATACACAACAATAGAGAGAGTCAGCTAAATATGTTAACATATAGAATTGTGATAAATGTGCTTTGTTTTTTGTTAAATGCTATAGCAATTATTTTTTTCACGGATTGTACAAAGAAAAAAATAACAACAGATATATCTTCTATTCTTTTTTTTTTACTCTCTCTCTCTCTCTCTCTCTCTGTGTCTCTCTCTCTCTCAGCCGCCCATATTCGTAACCTTATTTTTATTTTTAAATTTCTGGAATACAGACTTATGACTGGCGACCTTCCCCCCCCCCCCCGTTTTTCCATTCTTCTCTTAACTGTCCCCCCCCCCTTCCCAACCCCAGAGCTTGTATTGATTCCAGAGGTTTGCGCCAGAGGACGAAATTGTCCAATACACCAGCAGAGCCGGCTCTGGCTGTTGGCGACCGCAGAGCCAAGGGGACATTACTGTTCACACCAGACGTCTCTTTCTGTCTGCGTCCCCCGCCAATGTTAGAGAGTTACTGGCCCTAGTTATTGCTTTATTCCCCAAACCTAACAGTTTTTTTTTTCCAATTCTCTCCCCCCCCCCCCCCACTTCTGTTGTATAATCCATCTTTTTATACCTTAAAAAAAAGCAACGGGTCTCTCTTATTCTCTCTTGCTCTCTCTCTCTCTCTCTCTCTCTCTCTCTCTCTCTCTTTATATATATAGGCCTACATACTTGTTAGTACATGTTTACAATTCGGACATAGCACTTCGAATGGCGTCATTGTGATCTGTATCTTTTACTGTGAGTAACTAGAATTACAGTAGATAAACAGTAGTATTACTGTAGTATTCAAATAGTAGGCAGTCTTAGCACTGCTGTAGCTTTACTGTTAAAATTACTGTAAATACTAGTAAAATATTTTTTTTTCCACATTTCGGATGTTCACTTCCTAGTCTAAACCTCCCGCAGGACGACGTGGGATGGGAGCAGGCAGGGTTTGAACCCGGGACCATCGATAAGTCCGAACGACAGTCCAGCGCGCAAACCGCATTTCCAGGCAGTCATCCCCAAACCTCTAGTATTATTGCAGAGAGTTTAAAAGGCAAGCAATAGCATTGAAAGCTATCTATAGTAATTATATTTTGATTTTGAGGGGAAGTGTGTGTGTGTGTGTATGTTTGTGTGTTGTTTTTGACGGTCGTTGACTTGTATCACCAAACTGCTGGTAGACAACTAAGCCGCTGTAAGTGAACATCCTTTTGGGTGGGAATAAACATCCTTTTGGGTGGGAATAATCATCCTTTTGGGTGGGAATGAACATCCTTTTGGGTAGAAATAAACATCCTTTTGGGTGGGAATAATCATCCTTTTGGATGGGAATGAACATCCTTTTGGGTGGGAATAAACATCCTTTTGGGTGGGAATATGCATCCTTTTGGGTGGGAATAAACATCCTTTCGGGTGGGAATAAACATCCTTTTGGGTTGGAATAAAGATCCTTTTGGATGAAAATAAACATCCTTTTGGGTGGGAATAAACATCCTTTTTGGTGGAAATAAACATCCTTTTGGGTGGGAATGAACATCCTTTTGGGTGGGAATAAACATCCTTTTGGGTGGGAATAAACATCCTTTTGGGTTGGAATAAAGATCCTTTTGGGTGAAAATAAACATCCTTTTGGGTGGGAATAAACATCCTTTTGGATGGGAATGAACATCCTTTTGGGTGGGAATAAACATCCTTTTGGGTTGGAATAAAGATCCTTTTGGGTGAAAATAAACATCCTTTTGGATGGGAATGAACATCCTTTTGGGTGGGAATAAACATTCTTTTGGGGTGGGAATAAACATCTTTTTGGGTGGTAATATGCATCTTTTTGGGTGGGAATAAACATCCTTAACTTAACTTATAAAACTTGTCGTAACTTGAATAACTTCTTTGTAAACAAACTTAAAATACGTTTGATTACAATGTAGACAGATTTAACTTGAGAGGAAATGCCTGAAATACTTTAGTAATACTATAAAATGGTATTGAAACAAATTTAACTCTCTACAAAAACACGTCTTTACACTCTGGCATCCTGGACTTGTCTGGTGTACCCAAGACAGCTTACGACAGTGCCGCTTGTATTGCGTCATTCACTTCTGCAACATCGTTTGAAAACTTGAAAATCATGTTTTTAACAGCAAGTAGGTTCTAGTTTGATTTTATGACAAAGCTTATATCAACGCACTCTGTCTGCCTGTTAGGAGATGGGGTGTGGAAGAAATAACGTGTACACACTTTTTACTGAGTTGATATAAGTTTTGTAATAACAGATACTTTATATAACTAAGGAAAGTTTCCACCTTTTCTTTCTGAACTTTTAATTCTGTAGTTGTCATAGTCCTGTGTGAAGTCTGCTGTAATCCGATTGGTCCAATGTCAAGGCCAGGGCCCGTGGTTTAACATTCAGCAGAGCAGTGTAAATGGCTAGTCGATACCCCAGTATTGGTGTCATTAGCAAAGAAATCGATTATAGCTTAAGCTCTTTGGACCGCTCTTTATTTATGTTATCTTCTAGAAGATGGCCAGATGCAGTATCGATATTCATGAGACGTCTTGCTTTGGATGTATTGCATTACTCGAGAACAAACACACACGCACACAAATTGCATATTGCGCGCCGCACAAGTAAAATGTAAACCAAAGCAAAAATAACCCAAAATGGTGTCACGTGACCGGACATTGTTCCGCTTTGACCTTTGACCTGTTTTGACCTCCGAACTTGCGCGTGAAAATGTTATACACGTTTCGGATGTGTCCTTTCAAATTCTGAAGATATTACATCCTAGCCCAAATCCCCCTCGCAGGACGACGACCAATGGCTTAAATTCAGCCAAATCACTGATTTTCCTGGCTAGCTCAGGGAACCCATTCCATGCTCTAATAGCACTAGGGAAGAAAAAGCATTTGAACAAGTTTGTCCTAGCACATGTAACAGTGTGTATACTACTGTATACCTTTATCTTTGTGTCTTTCTGAGTATTTTATTTTGTTTTTGTATTTGAAGATTATAGTTTAGTGTTTTATGTATAATTGCTACTTTACTTTTGAGTCTTCTCTCCTGAAGGCTTTCTATGTTTAGTGATTCTACTAATGGTGTTACTTTAGTCCAGCGGTTCTCAACCTTTTAAGCTCAGCGACCCTTTTTTACTATCCCCCACTCTGCCGCGACCCCCCTCCCATAACATACAATAGAAGAATACACTAAATACAATCCATATTTTTGAAGGTCCTAGGCGACCCCTGACAAATCGTCAATCGACCCCTCAAGGGGTCGCGACCCACAGGTTGAGAACCCCTGCTTTAGTCAGATATGAATATTCGTTTGTTATAAATCTCACTGCTTTATTTTGTTACAGTTTCTTAATTTTATAATTCTGGACCATTTTCATATTAAACAATGAAATCAGTGAGGCCATAAAACATCAACACTATCACGTGACATGGAAGATATTCAAAAACCTTCCGATTCGGATCATATTACTAGTACTTAGCGTATACACCATGCCGGAATTAAGTCAGGGAAGGCGGGGTTACAGCCCCACGGTATTCACATTAAAAAAAAACAACTTAAAAAGTCACCCATGGTCTTCCTCTTCACAAACTTTAAAAAACATACTAAATATACATTTTTTAAACAAAACTTGCATATTAAATAATTGTAACTTTTTGTTTACAGTATTAAAAGAAGATCAAAGTTACAAGTGCTCTATTTCTATCTTGTAAAAATGCAGCTTGCTATTAGATATCAGTGAGTTTATTCATAAGTGTTCAATAGTGGATTATTTTAAAGCTTTAACAAAAATGTAGCGGCCTCCACAAAAAAATTTGCCCCAAGGCCTCTATATACTTAAATCCGGCCCTGCGTACACATTAGTTTGGTTTAACGCGCGTCCTCGTGTGCCAGCTCTTTTTCATCCCTTCAGACCTCAGCTCCTTCAATGTTAGTGAATACCTATTCTAACAATATTTGTTTCATTTTCTTTCGTCAAAATAGTCTTCCCATTATTTCAATGGATTCGTTCTGTCCTGTATATTGTCAAGTCAGTCAGTCTGGATTACCTATTAATTCATAAATTCAAATTTTAATTTTCATTACCTAATTTTTTGTTTTAGACAAAAGATGGTCGAGATATTTCGTTTTTCGCAAACTTATTAGATTTGTCAAGTATTTAGAAAGCAAGGAAATCGGCAGGTTTGCGCCATGTGTATCAACTCCTCGGCACGCTACTGCTTATCGCGAATTAGATTGATGGCATGTTGAAGAATGTGCGTATGTGTGTACGAATTAGTATGCATGTATATATGCTTGTATGAAGACTAATGTGTGTATTGTGACGTCATAGGCATGCTATACTGCTCACCAGCTCAACTCAATAAATAACACACAGATCTTTCGCGAGCTTAAGTATTTGAAAGTTAGCCGTCACAAGGGGGGAGAACTCTTTGAACTTCTCTCCTATCTCGTATACAAAAGGCCAAACCAAATATTTGTGTTAATTATAACCTCCCCCTGAAGAATGCGCATACTTTGAGAAATCTTAGAGAAACAGGTAAAGAATCAAGGGGTGACAACCAAATTAACCAAATTACTAGAGTAAGCATCTCAAATGCTGAAGTGTCTCAACTTGTGGCTCGCGGTACCAAGGGGCACAGCTTGCAAAATTTAGGTTCTTCCATGATGACGAGTGGCTTTATTTACTGCTCAACAAGTTTATTTTTAAGGTTCCTCTTTTTAGCTTGCAAACTCTTCATGGGTTTAAAATTTAAAAAAAAAATGAAAGTTGGACCCTGGTTGGACGTGTATATCTTATCTTATCTTTTATAATACAGACGTTACTTCAAAAAAGAAGATGATTACGTCCTACGCGTCATGCATCTAGTCATGCATGTTAACCAATGACTTAAATTCAAAACTAAGCGAAAGATTCCCCTAGAAATTTGACAGTTTATGTACATATTAAAAAAAACTAATTTGGCCACACAGGGAAAACTCTGGTTTGACAGTTATAATTTTTCAAAATAGAATAGTCTAAAAAATGTACACGTTTCTTATGTTATTTCATTTCTCAGCGGGAATTAGATCTCTCCACTCAAAAGTTTCTTTAGATTTGGAGATTTGCATACATGGAGAAATTTCCTTTTTTTGTGTGTGTGTATCCGGTGTACAGAATAAAGAACGTGGTTTTTTTTTATTTTGTTTTGTGTTTTCTTGTGTGTACACTTTTTAGCTCTTTAGCTCTGCTAAACAAATGTTGTAAGCTCTTCCTTTTGTAGTTTTGATTTAGTTGGCGACTAATAGCGTCCTTGACCTTGTTGGGTGCACCGAGAAACTGTTCAATTCTGTTAAGATTAAAAAAATAACTACACGGACATTTGGCGCAGCGTCTTATGTAGAAATCTTTCGCTGGGCAGTCAATAGAAGAACTGGATTGTGCAAAGTTCACTGGAAAGACTCCTTGCAATAATGAGGCATTAAAAGAAATTTAAAAAAATAGAAATTATAGACTACCATTAGATTTATAAATGCATATTGTTGTAGAAACACTTTAAAATTCTGATTGTTTATATATAATATTTAAGATACAATATAGGTTTTTATGTAAATGTATAGAAAAGTTTGAAAACTAAAATGTAAAGTATTACTTGTGAAGTCAAGAGGAGGAACAGTGAAAAATGAGTGAGACTCACTGGTCTAGTGAAAGTGATCCTTGCTGGCAAGTTGGCTACGTCTACAATTTCACTGAATATGTTTAAAAAAAAAAAGCCAAAATTAGTTTTTCTAGTTTGTTTTGGCTGTTCATATTTAGAAATAGTTTGAATGTCACTTAAATCTAATGTATTTCACTTTTGTATTATCTTCTTAAAAAACAATTATAAATCATTATTATCAAAAAATGATATTTGTTTTGGACGGTCGTTGACTTGTGGGACCAAACTGCTGGTAGACAACTAAATTGCTGTAGGCCGATGTATTATATTTTAATTGTAAATTTCGAAATAACTTGAATAACTTCTTTGTGAACAAAAAATGAATATAACTTTTATTACAATATAAATGAATTTTTAACTTGATATGAAATAAATATATGTGGAAGACCGTAGCAATTTGAACAAAATAGAAGTCGCTAGAGAAACACGTCTTTTCACTCTGGCATTCTAGAGACGTCTCTCGTATCTAAAGACCGCTGACGACAATGCCGCTTATCTTGCATCATGCACAACCAGTCGCTAACCTCTTCCCACCATCACCATAGAAACACACACACACACACTGCACAAGAATCGTGCGCTGTGATCCCGTCTCCATGGTGGAAATGTTTGGGAGAAAGATTCGCGCTGCTTTTTTGACGCGCAGAAACACACTTGTGCTCCAGTCGAATCTCGAGTTAAACTTACATCGGGATTCGAACTCTAGCCCACACGTTGAAGTAGTTATTCCACTCAGCAGCACAGCTTCACAACTATGTCCCAGGCTGTATTTCAGAATGTCGCCAATAGGAAAGCAGAAGTGGGAGGGCAGAGGCGGATCACTCTACAGGGATGGCCTAAACACTGACCCGCAACGTCGCAATCAGGAGCGGCATTAGGTCGATTTGACCAATGGCTCCAAAAGTGCCCCGCGCCTGGCAGGGGCCCCGCAATTTACATTAAACATATCACATGGCTCTTGTCACAGGCTTTTAAAGATGTAGGACTTAAAGGGTTTACATATTGACCTAACTATATTTAACCCACAGGCACAATTGCGTTTGAGTTATTTCCTATGGATGTTGTATAACTATTGTTTATATAATGGTCTACTGTAATTAATACTATTAGTTGTTATTGTAATTAGAAGAGAAGATCTCGCAAGCATCTATTAAATTGGGCCTCGCAATTGGTAAGGCCGGTCCTGGACGCAATATATGGGATGTGGAGACCAATAGCTCGTGGCAACGTCCTATAGTATTTATGTAAAGTGCATCTTTCATGCTTACAATGCACATATAACACTATGTACCAATCTCTTTTGGGGACCAGTGGGAGGATGGGGGGGGGGGGGGTAATCAGGAGCTCGGCAAACACAACTTCGCTCGAGTGGGGATTCAAACTCGAGCTCTTCCCCCCCCCCCCCTTATCCAACTTGTGTTCAAGGTGTATCCTGGTGAATTCTGTTCAGATTTAAAGGCTGTTGAAAAACATAATACAAACAACAAAAAACAAACAACAACAAAAAAAAAAAACAACAACAAAAAAACCCAACGAAAAACAAACAAACAAACAAAAAGAAAACAACAACAAAAAACAAACAACAACAAAAAACAACGAAAAAAAAACAACAAAAAACAAACAACAACAAAAAACAAACAACAAAAAAAAAAAAAAAAAAAAAAAAAAAAAAAAAAAACAACAACAAAAAAAAACAGAAAAAGAACAAACAACAAAAAACAAACAACAAAAAACAAACAACAACAAACAAACAACAACAAAAAACTAGCAAAATACTTTTAAAAATTTTATATATATATAAAGAGAGAGCTGTACCTTTACATTTACTGCTTCTAAATCTAAGTTTTATATTTAAATGTAAGATCCAATTCTAGGTTTATAAACTCAATGCTGATCGTCCATATTGTTATGCTCTAAGTTTAGTATACTGACACTTCTTGCTGGGATAAAAAAAATGTTATTTTATGTATAGAAAAAAAAAGGTTATTAGATATTCAAAGGGGCGCTATCAATGTAGCTCCAGCCCAATTCAAACACAGAATTATCAACTAGTTTGAAGGGCGCCACTGGAGATGCGGGACGGGGCGGGCTGTGTGAGTTGATTAAGTTTGAGATGTTGAGCTAACTCACACTCGTGACGGACTGCTTGAGTTTATCTTGGTAGGAATGAACTGCTCATCTAGAAACATTCCATCCCGCCCCCCCCCCCGTCTCACGTTCGTGAGTGTGAGTGTGTCACGTGCTCTGCCAAACTCGCTCCCACTTGAGATAAGAAGTGGACGGCGTGCATGTTCAGTTGGTCAGTTGGTCAGGTCGAATGGTTGGCTGTAGCGTTATGACATGGTTGAAGCGTGAGGTGGAGAGAGAGAGGGTTGCATAGCGTGGTCGATACTGGCAGTAGTAGTGTGTATCTATCTATCTATCTATCATCCATCCATCCATTATCTATCTATCCATCCATCCATCCATCCATCCATCTATCCATCCATCCATCCATTTATCTTTTTATCTATCTATCTATCTATCTATCTATCTATCTATCTATCTATCTATCTATCTATCTATCTATCTATCTATCTATCTATCTATCTATCTATCTAT
>JAZGLO010003767.1:0-75000 GCA_036873155.1 Biomphalaria sudanica | reverse complement strand
GCTCTGTTTATTCCACATCAACGTGTTTAATGTGTGGACATAATTCTCCAAACAGGGATTCTCAAATTGTATCTATTTGAACACCAAACACCTACTTTATCAAAGACTTCCATCTCTTGTCGTCTGCTAAATCTTTTCAACTGATTGGTTCACAGGGCGTTATAAAATTACGATTTTATTTCAATCTGTGCGCATGCGTGAGCGTGCCACTCTGTCTCCTAGGAGACTTAGACTCTTACGTTGATTGGTTAATGCAGAACGTGATTAAATTTGAAAGTTTCTCTTTGAAGTTTCCTAAGAGCCTTAACTACAAAGAGTCTTCACTACCAAAGAGCTTGAAAGGTTCAAATTTAACAATATATAATTTTGGAATAGGCGAGTTTTTTCACCTTAATGTGTAAATTAGGTTTGGCGACTATTTTCTATCTTTCTTTTCAAATCTACAATAAGCTTTCATTTTAAATGATTGATGATTGCTGTTAATGATGTCTTTAAACACGGGGCCGTCTTATAGGTAGGGAAAAACGTTTGTCATAGAGGGTTGGAAATATGAATAGAAAAAAAGATTGCTATATAGTAGTTGGCAGTGCTAAATCAGAATTTGTTAAATGATTTTAAGTCTAAAACTAACACAATTGGCAGTACATGTTATGAAGATCATGTACAGTGAAATACATTTGAATTTAATTTTTAAAAAAATAAATCTCCACTTTCAGACCTTGCTATCATCTGTTTCTATGCCCACCAGTATCAAGGTCCCGAATAGAACTGTAGCATGATTTGCTGTTACCTATTAAAAATCTTTTTGCTTTGCTAAGAACGTACAACTTTTACTTTCGATTTGAACATTTTTTATTGGAAAAATACATTTGAAGAGATAAAAGTAACAATGTAAGGATAACATAACAACTTACAAGCATTACATACCAAAGATTACATAACAAAGATGACATGATAAAGATGACATAAGATTACATGACAAAGATTACATGACAAAGATTACATGACAAAGATTACACAACAAAGATTATATAACAAAGATTACTCAACAAAGATTATACAACAAAGAATACATAAGAAAGATTGCATAACTGAGATTATATTACAAATATTACATAACAAATATTACATAACAAAGATAACATAATAAAGATAACATAACAAATATTACACAAAAATGATTACATAACAAAAATTTCACAACAAAGATTACACAACAAAGATTGCACGGTATGGATTACAGTTTTTTTTCCTAACATTTTGAAGAGTTCCTATACTTCTATAAACACGTCTGCTCCAGTGACTTCCCAGACAAAACTTTTCCCAAATGTTCACTGCTCGTGAAGAATTTTACAAAAAGTTCATTTTATTCTATTACAAACATGTGCTGGGACAGACTTGTGAAGGACCTTAACTCTTTCTCTCCTAACAGGCGATACCAGCGTTGATTCCATCAGAATGTGGTAAATAATTACAGAGAGAAAGAGTTAAAGGAAACAAAATCAACAAAAGAACTTAGATACCGGAAATTGGACAAACTAAAAGTCTAGCTCGAAAGGATAGTTTTAAAACAAAGGACGAAATAACTAAGTATATATATATATAGAGAGAGATATGTAGATTTCATAAGCAATACGATCCCGAAGGTTTGAGTGGGCGCACATTCCACTCTCCAAGGTGCCGACACTGGAAAAGCTCAACATATTGAATGGCAAACTGGTGAAATCTAAAAAATGGAGGGGGAAAAAAACATGTTTCCAGTTTGTATTGCAAATGTTATTACATTACTTCCGGTTGACTGAGCCAGCCATATTTGTTGTGAAAGGGGCATCATGGGAAGTCTGCTAGAAGGAATGAAAGAGAGAGAGAGAGAGAGAAACCATCTTGTGAAGAGATCTAAGAAGTTTTTAAAAAAAAAGGAACTGAGCCTCACAAAATAAAATCCGAGAGAAAAAGGAAGGGTAACTCTGACAAGAGATCTCAAACTTAAGGATGCGGAGATAACTGCATTGGGGGGGGGGGGGGCGGGGGGGGGGCTCAGTGTCACAAAGCACTGGAGATGGGGAGGGTTCTAATAGTCAAAGAGCGAACCGATAGTGATTGGTCTTAATTTAGTTTTGGAGAGAGATATAGACAGGGTGAACGACACACTCACACATATATATAATAAATATATAGAAACACACACATACACGTATACATGCATACATACACCTTCACCACCACCTTTACCTATCCCTTGGTCTGTTGGACACCACACAAGATTAGTCAACCGTCTTTCTCCATTTCTATCTGTCTTTCGCCTTCGATAGAACCTCTTTCAATGACAGGCCCGCCCATTCTTCTATGTTGTCCTTCCATCGCTTTCTCTGTCTGCCTCTTTTTCTTTTTCCTGGTTCTGTTCTCTGAAGGAACATGAAATTTTATGATTCCATTTTTTTTAAAAGTATATTCCGAAAATTGTGAATTAATAGTGGAATTTGAAAAAAATACACACAAACACACACACACACGTTAAAACGTTGTACATTTCAGGGGAGTTAACTTCCTCTCATCTAGCTTCAGTTGACGCCCTTGTGAAAGCCACTGTCCATGTGTTTGTCCAGCAATCGATAGAATCACTGACCACATTTGTGTACCGCTCACATGAAGTCTGCCTGGAGTGTTTGTTCACTGTCCATCAGCTGTACAATGACGACAGACTGTAATCATGAACAAAATAAATATATAAGGGAAATAACTGCACAATTACAGCAATATTTATGTACTTAAAATGTATTTCTATTTTTCCATATGAAACAAAATTAATTAATGACAATAAGGAAATAATTGACTTTTTTTCCCCTTGATTCATGTGTTGTTGGGTACACATGACTAATTGCGTCAAGTTTCAACTTAATTCGAGAATAGGAAGTGAGAGAAATAACGTGCACAAAATTTGAACCGGACAGACAGACAGACAGACGGATAGAATACATGTTTTGTAAGTATATAAAAGACTTCACACATTTCATATTCCCATTCACTAAACTAGGGAAAAAATACTTAAAAAGAAACAAAGGTTATATAAGGAAAGGAACAACACAATTACTGTCATCTCTTAATACTGCAAGGTCTATATCCCTTTTCTATATTAAAACATTAATTAATTACCACTAATTCAATTGGTGTTTTAAAAAATCGATTCATGTATTGTTTTCGGCAATGAACAATCGAGTCGTACAGACCTGTAACGTGGCAACGTGGCTATTGGTCTCTACTGCCCACAGGTTGCGACCTGGCAGGTCAATGTTCAGGCTTTCTATGGCGGTTGGTCTCGATCGACAGCGATCTTTTTTTTTTTTTTTTTCAAATGGCAGAAAATCTGTTGAATACGCATTAAAGTTCTAGAATGTAGATCCATATTTGAGTTTTGAATAAATAAAACGCCATTTTGAGCCTATTATTTAACATTTTAAAAGAGGCACGTCATTCATCGATCAAGTAGCATCTTTATCCGTTTTCGCCAGAAGCGGTTGTAACAGGATCGACGCAAAAATTTATTAAGAAGCTGGCATTTCAGTAAGCCTCTGTACCCGTTTTTTCTCGCGTCTGATTGGTCGAATATCTTCCAATGCCCGAGCCATTGTTTTCAGCCTATTATGGACGTACTCACTGTGCACGTGCCTTGAGTGGTTTTCAGCATCGGCCCCTCTTCCAATACCTCTCTCTTTGACTTAATTGATCTTCACTCTTTTAACAACGATGACGACGCCAAGAGAATGCGTATCCTCTTAGTCTGTTGGGGCATCATTCGAGATTTGTCGTCCGTCTTTCTCCATGCCTCTCTGTCTTTTGCCTTAGATAAAGCCTCTATCAACGGCAGGTCCATCTATTCTTTTATGTTGTCCTCCCATCGCTTTCTCTGTCTGCCTCTTCTTTTTTTCTCTTCCTGGTACTGTTTGTTACGATGGACACTCAAATATAAATACACTTGACATACGAACAATCTCAGGTAAACACAAACAAGTTTAATCAGCCATCTTGAATTATTAGAGTAGTTTCCCCTGTGCATGGGCACAACTCTTCTTGACATACAATATTCCATCAACACTGTTCCCTGAAGGAAGATCTTTGCGAGCCCCGTCCAGGATTTACAAGCATATAAAAATGTGGCCATGACCAGGGATCGAATCAGTCTGATTTTGAAGCCGAGGGCTATGCCTTTGTCTTTCCATATTATTTTTAAGTCCACTGTCAATAAAAAAAAAGTTCTTCCCATATCATGCAATAATCTTCTTTCCGAAAGCCTGCAATGTATACTATTAACACTAAACTCTAAACTCTATAATCTAAACTTAAAATCTAAACTCTAAAATCTAAACTCTAATTTCTAAAAATTTAAAATCTAAACTGCAAAATCTAAACTCTAATTTCTAAAATTTAAAATCTAAACTGCAAAATCTAAACTCTAATTTCTAAAATTTAAAATCTAAACTGTAAAATCTAAACTCTAATTTCTAAAATTTAAAATCTAAAATTTAATATCTAAACTCTATACTCTAAAAAAAAGTAGCTACCTACGTATCAGCCAGTTCCTCGCCGAAACTCTTCAAAGTGTGTCACCAATTACTCCCGAGTTCCACTGTTGTCGCTGGAGGCCATGTCGAGGGTTCTACTCTCCCAGGTTTTCCTCTTTCTTGTCACAGACTTTTCTTCACTCACTTAATGTCACTTAGTCACTGGAGAGGGAGATAGGAAGGAGGGAGAATGGTGGTGAGTGGGAAGGGAATGAGGCGGGATGACAATGGCCGGGAGCCAGAAGCCAGGACCTGAAATGAGGTCTATATGTATTGCGGACAGCTCTAAATGGCCTGGAGCTTAACGTTGAGAGAGGGGCGAGGGAAGGAGTTGAGACAAATTCAGCTCATTAAAAGACTTTCGTCCGAATATTTGAAATCTTCACACGAGAAGGAAGATAAATCTTACGCTGCGACATACTATTGATTTCTTTTGCCTTTTTTAATGAAGGACAGGAACCATAAGTTACAAAATTGTTTCTATAAAAGCCTAGATCTATGACGCACTGCACAGTGTACCTAGTAAATCAATTAGAATTTACTTGGGTAAATGAATCACTTTATACTGTCAACAGATAAAGAAATTAATTGACGTGCAGCAATAGCCAGATGGTGTCAGAAAACAGTTACCAAAGGGCCCGATTTAAGTAAGTGGAGGTCCTTGGTAGGATTTTGTTGAGGCGCAAAACCAAATGATGAGGACTTACAAAAGTGCAGGGTAAATGACTCGTTAAAGCGTGTGTATAATTTAATCTTATAACATTTTATATAATCTGATTTAATCTTACTTTAATTATTTTTAATTTTGGGATTTTCTTGATAAACTAAACAAGGTCAAGGTCGCTAAATTTTGCTTCAACGCTAACACAATGACTTGACTTGTTGAATGACTTGACTTGTTGAATGACTTGACTTGTTGAATGACTTGACTTGTTGAATGACTTGACTTGTTGAATAACTTGACATCTTCAATAACTTGACAAATCCCTGATGTAATTTTACAGTATAAAAACGAATAGCTACATAATTAACGTGGAATGTCAACTTGAAGTTGAAATATACACAGGTTTCCTGTTTCGGGGACATAGATTTAGGAAACCTGCTGCCTGGTCGGGATGGCTGCCTCGTCGTGCGGTTTACGCGCTGGGCTGTCGTTCGGATTTATCGGGTTCAAACCCTGCCAGCTCCCATCCCCCGTCGTCCTGCGGGAGGTTTGGACTAGAAGTAAACTATCTTCAACTCTGAAGGAACATCCGAAACATGTCAAACATTTTTTACTAAGTAAAACAAGTGACCTTTTGGACCACAACGACGTGCGCTGTATACAAATAAGAAGAGAAACTAACAACACAAAATAGGCTTATAAGTGGGAGGCGTGATCGAGAGGTCAAGAAGTACACTTGAACTTGGCTTGGCTACCTCTGAAGGGGGCTCGAGGTTCGACACCCGACTCGAGCAGAGTTGCGTTTACTGAGCGCCTAAAGGCAGCACGGAATCACTGGTCCACTGGTTCACAAATGAGATTGGACCAAAAGCTCTCTGAGGATGCTAAAAGCATGAGAGCAGCGCTATATAAAAGCCATAATTTATAAGTGGAACATTTGTTGTAATTGATAGCTATTTAAGCAGAAATGACCAAGCGCCAGTGTCAAAGTGCGGGATCAGGCGGTTGAACTATGAAAAATGGGTTTGGGCTCATGTAAAAATGCCCCTTTCAGACCTTGCGATCTATAGGGCAGATGATGTTTAGAACATCTGTTTCTTTGGCCAATGTCACTTGGCCAGCACAACGACCAACCTCCTTTACTTTCCAGCTAAAGTCAGGTACTCTGTAGAGTTGGGGGGACTCACGAGATTTGAACCCAGGATTTACCACTCGTAAGATAATAAAAAATAATATTTATGTCTATAGTTATTGTTAGTATGTCAATAGCATCTTCTACACAAATTCTTTAATCTGTAATCTCAATATTTTGTGCTTGAAGTAAGTCTTTATAGTGTCTGTGGAAATAACTAGTTTCGACCAGTGTTTTATCTTTTCATTTTTTTGGGTTGGTTCGATGAATGTTCAAATCTGCATTTACAAATCTCGTTCTCTGTTCCTGCGGATCAATTCCATGCTTCTAGTTCATCCAGGTGTCAAACAACGAAATATGACACCCGCAAGATGGCGGCCGGCAGACGACTAACTTTATTTACATTAACGCCCACTTCTCGTCACTGCTGCCTCGAGCTTCATGAATATTCATGACTTCCGGCCAACTTGAGTCGACGAACGGGGATATGAAGGGTGTATGAGGGCGGCATACTTATCGGGTATATTCAGCGTGTTGACTTCACTAGGCTCATTTTACTTCCTGCCTGATCATTTGTTGGTATCAAAAGGAGTTCTGAATGCTACCCAGTCAGTTCAGCATTGTCGTAGAGTAGGAGGAGCCTAATCTATTTTTGGCCTGGCCGTCATTTACTGGTGTGTAGGCTCTAGGGCCATACGCCCGCCAAAAATTGTGTAGTGCAATGGAGCGGATTCTAAGACTGCGACAAAGACTAAGACTACGACGAAGGCTACGACAAAGACTACGACAAAGACTAAGACTACGACAAAGACTACGACAAAGACTACGACAAAGACTAAGGCTACGACAAAGACTATGACAATACTAAGACTACGACAAAGACTATGACAAAGACTACGACTAAGACTACGACAAAGACTACGACAAAGACTAAGACTACGACAAAGGCTACGACAAAGACTACGACAAAGACTAAGACTACGACAAAGACTATGACAAAGACTACGACAAAGACTAAGGCTACGACAAAGACTATGAAAATACTAAGACTACGACAAAGACTAAGACTGCTTTATTGATCCTTATGGAAATATTTTGTAATTTTGTAACTCATTTTGATACCAACTATAGACTTAAGGTTTACAAAATTCCTTTGGCTTCCCCCCCCCCTCCTTTTCCTCAAATAAAAGTAACTATACAGACATCGACAGAACATAAACATTTTTGGCCACATTTGTTTTTTAACTCTTACAATGCGGGGGGTTACTCTTAGTGAGTAAATTCGCTAGCGCTGCGGGTGAAGACCTAGTTTCTTCTTATAACAAAATCAAATATGTGAAATTATATAATAAAATATAATTTAAAAAAAAAAAAAGTTACATTAGTTTTAGTAACTCTAACCACCCTGCAGTTTTTTTGTTCGTTTAGAAAAACTGTTTCGATCAAAATAATACGCAGTGAAAGAGTTAATTCACGGTAAGGAAAGAAAGGAACTCTAATCACACTTTTGGCACACAGCATAATGTATGACAAGTGTAGTTCATAAAGGTATTTGTTACAAACTTCTGTCTGTCTGTATGTCTGTCTGTCTGTATGGTAAAAAGTTCGTACACGCTATTTCTCCCACACCTAAGACAAGATCTATCTGAAATTTCGTTCAATGATTATTTTTAGCTGACAACACAAAGTAAATTTGAAAAAACAAAACAAAACGAAAAACAATGAGTCAATTACATACAGGTGATAAATTAGTTTGTTTGTTAACTTGAACAAGGAAAAGAAATTGTACTAGACTGAAATGGAGGTAGCCTATATGCTGATATAGTCCCCTTATAGGTCGCCGCTCTAAGGTAAGTTTGAAACAACCAATAGACAACTATACAATCTTTTGTCTTCGTATCTCCACTCATTTTACCAAGTGGTCCAGACAAGGGATATATTCATAGAGTATTGATAAAGCTAAGAGCATGATATATCCAATCGCACAGATTTATTATTGTTAGTCTAGATCTAGTACAAATGTACATGACTGATTGATACATTTACACTTCGTAGAAGCTTTTTTTAACAAAATTATTTATCTCGCGGTGACCTACAAATTACATCATCCGTAAGGTCTAAAAGGTCTTTACTTTACTTTTACCTACTAGTTAATTACTCCAGTAGTTCGCATAACACATATTCAGGCCTCGCGGAACACATAAGGTCATCAACACTTCCTTTCTTGGCGTCCAGATGTAGCGCTATTCAGAACCAAAATAAGCCTCCTTTTTTTTTTGTTCTCTCAACCATCTTGTTCTTCTATTGGAGTGTTTCGTGTTTGGTCTATTTTCCTAATCTAAATTGGCAGCCCTTCGTTCGCGACCTCGTAGCCGGCCAACGCGGCAAGGATTTATTTTTCAGCTAATGTGATTTCCATAAAACGATTCTATGGTTCTTCAAAAAGACAGACAACTCTTAACATTGGCATCGTCAGCTAGCATTATCTCCCCTGGCCTCCCCCCCTCTCTCTCACTAGATTCTTCTTTCCCTTTCTGTCGTATCGAGCCTCTAAGTCTCGCCATGATAGAGATATGGTGTAATGAGTGACATGTCACTTTGAGATGGTGTTATGAGTGACATGTCACTTTGAGATGGTGTTATGAGTGACATGTCACTTTGAGATGGTGTAATGAGTGACATGTCACTTTGAGATGGTGTTATGAGTGACATATCACTTTAAGATGGTGTAATGAGTGACATGTCACTTTGAGATGGTGTAATGAGTGACATGTCACTTTGAGATGGTGTAATGAGTGACATGTCACTTTGAGATGGTGTAACGGGTGACATGTCACTTTGAGATGGTGTAACGAGTGACATGTCACTTTGAGATGGTGTAACGGGTGACATGTCACTTTGAGATGGTGTAACGAGTGGCATGTCCCTTTGAGATGGTGTAATGAGTGACATGTCACTTTGAGATGCCTTAACTCAACACAACACATTGGGGAACAAAAAGACATTCTGCATTTATAGCGACACCCATCTCCCAATCACAAATATTCGGCACAGTAGGTTCTCTAATCAGCCCACTCTTATGGGATACTCTGATTTTGACTGAGAAGATGGTGTATTTTAAACTAACCAGATTTATTCTGTATTGACAAAAAAGTAAAAGAAAATCTACAATGGTCATCCAATTGCAATCTCGCTGTCCCATAATATAAGAAAAAAAACAACAAAAAAAACACTAAAAAACCTAAAACCCTAGGCTAAGAGATTAAGGGACCATAAAAGTTATCTAAAATAATAATATAGTTAAGTGCCCCCTTGAGACCTTGCGATCTATAAGGCAGATGATGTAAAGTTCATCTGTTTCTGTGGCTCACGGTAAATGAAGGTATCATGTGGCCAGCACAACGACCAACAGCCTTTTTGTTTTCTCCCAACTAATGTCAAGTACCCATTAGAGCTGGATGGACTCAGAGGCGCCCTAAACATTCCGAAATTTAAAATTCGAAACTTGGACCCCTCTATTCGAAAGCCTCCTAAATAAAAATATACGCCGTTGCTATATCAACCAAATGATAATGACAACTGACCTCACAAAAAGCCTTTTCCCTCCAACTAATGTCAAGTATCCATTAGAATGGGTGGACTCGAAGGCGCCCTCAAGATTCCGAAATTTAAAATGCCAGTCTTCAATATGATTCGAATCCTGAACCCCTCGATTCGGAAGCCTCCTAAATAAAAATATACCCTTTTGTTCTATCAACCAAAGCGACGGGGACAACGGACCTCGCAAACAAATTTAACGCCATAAACATCCTCAAGAAGATTCTGGTTAACTATGAGAGGGTAACACTGCTGAAGACCTGCCACATCATCAGAAAAAGGGGAGACTACAATGGATCGTGTTTCCCTCTAACAAAGCTCGGCCCTGACAGTGCCAGAGAAGGAACACGAGTTCTCGTCTGCCCGTTGACTGTCGTCGTAAGCGTGTTGTGACAATTCACGTAACCAAATCCCTCCAATTTTTCTGGTCAGCAGCTGTTCCTGGCTGAATATCTAGAAACAGGCCGGGTCCATTCTTTTATGTTATGTTGTTGTTGTTGTTTTTTTTTGGACGGCCATTTCTTTGTGCTTCCCTCCATTGTAACTTGAAGGATGACTAGGCCCGAACCAGTTCAGCTTTCGTCTCGTCAAAGCATTGCAGAGTTATCTCGTTTTTTGTAGGGAGGGTATCTCATTCTTGTCTCCCTTGACTGTCTCGATCTGGTGGTTGCTATTACGTAATAAGTAGCAAGTCCGAGAAGCCAGCCGTCTTGTGAGGTCAAGGCAAGAGCTTGAACAGACACGAACACGTTCAAGTCCCTGGATAGTACCAGAGTCGTAGTGAGGGAGAGGGTGGGGGGGGGGGAGACGATGACCCCGGGGCGCCACCCTCAGCCTATATTTCTATGTGATGTTCATGGAAAATGGGTGGGTGAGGGCGGCGCTAATTAGGTACCTTGCCCCGGGCACACGTTCCCTTCGCTACGCCTCTGCTGGACTCAGTTCAGTTCTATTTGTTATTGCTTTTGTATAGTAACTGTCATACTTCTAGCATGCCCAGAGCGCTTAGGTAATACTTCTCTTGTAGACCTGAGAAGGGGGGGGGGGTTTGAGGTTTTTGTTCTGCCTTTAGGTAATCAGCAAACACAAATCTGCTCTAAGAATTTGAACTCGACCCCACTTGATAGCAAGCTACGCGTTTTTCGCCACTCAGCCACTCATCCGAAAATTTTCACCTTATCAATTAAAAAAAAAAATACACCTTATCAACTTAAAACAACATTACAATACCTTATCAACTTAATTAAAACAAAGTTACATGTAATACCAAGAACTGTTTCTTTGACTTAGCTATCACTTAGCTGAGAGATCCCCCCCCCCCCCGCGGGAAGTCACAAAGAAATGAAGTTAACAGAGCTCTTCCTAGGATAGAAAGACAAAAATAAATATTAAAAAAAAAAGACCGAATGGCGTCCGAGTAATATAGTAGGTGACTCTCCATTTTGTCATTTTGCGCGCGCATTGTCGCGGCAATGTCCAATCCTATTAGCCGTAAGTCTTGTGTTTGTGTGTGTGTCTATGTATGTATATGTGTCAGGGTTATGTGTGTTGGTTCTTGCGATGTGGACGGTGTCTCGTAGTGATTTGTTCTCTTTCAGGCGACAAATATCAAATGTTGCTTGAAATTCGTAATTAGCAGAAGTAATAGACGTCACAGCAGAAGATGAGATTACGTAGACAGTACATCGCTAAGCTGCCACCGTGTCACACCAGATGACTCTGTACGAAGAGCATAGTCAAATGAAAAAAAAACAACTTTTGAAATGTATCTAGAGCTAAAAATGGACCAGATTTTAACTCTTTCTCTCCTAATTGACGATGTCAACGTTGATTTGACCCCATTAAAAAAAATTGATTTTTGGATTTGTAAATTTTATTTTGTGTTGTCAGAAAAGAGCATGCATTCTCCTATTATTCGATACCAAATATAACATTTTCTGATGAACCAAAAAGTGATTGAAGTTTAACCCTAAACACGAGAGTGAAATACAAATGAGCAAAACGAATAATACTATCGAAACGAGGAAAATAATTACGAAGTGAAAGAGTTAACCAATCTCCTTGCAGGATTATAGAGTTGCTGAAGAAGATATAAGCTTTTAATTCACAAACATGTAGACCTAGAATACAACTTTGATTTCAAAAAAAAAAAAGAGTCTATTTTAGTATAGGCATCTATACAAGGAATATTCAAGCCAAGGTCATGTGTTACAGTAAAAATTCAGAGAATCGTTCGTCATTGTTTTCAACTTTGAAACAAACTGAACACATTATTATCGATAATGAAACTTTTAACTTATATTAATTTATTATTTATTTCTTTATTGGTAAAAGAAGAAATCCTCTTTTCAATCGATTTTCTAGTTTTTTGGTTGTAGTTCTTTTTTGTGTTTTTTTTCGATCTAAACGTAACAGACCGCCAGACAGACGACATAATACAAACAGCGGTTTTTCATCTTTCGATGACTGCTTAAAAAAAAAAAAAAGAAATTTTTTGAAGGCAGTGTCCAACTTTCACAAGCATATAGAAGTAGAGAGACCAAGAGAGAAGAACCCCCAAGATCCAATTTTACTTTGAAGCTGACTAGCTGACTAGCTGACTAGCTGACTAGCTGACTTTACCAGATTTTCCTGTTTGCTCCAATCAGCAGATGCCAAACTTATATCTAGATTTAGATCGATATCTCTCTATCTAGAATTTCTTATCTAGATCTAGAATAAAAAGAGTTTTATTCATATCTCACCTGGACCTGGTCACACCCAATTACAAGAAAAACTATGCTTATTATAAGCTATCCCGACATGGCCAACGCATAATTTTTCACATCGGAGCCGGCCACAACAGAATGAGGCAACATATGTTCCGGAAGCTAAAAGTCGTGACTAGTGAAACCTACCCCTGTGGAGCATCACTAGAAAATGCTATGTCCTACAAAGCTGCATACTCTATCAAGAGTGTTGACATTGTGTTTTGTGTATGTGATTGTAGTCCATATGTAGGTTGGATTATTCCCCTTGGCAAGAGAGTTCCTATGGCGTTGTTGCGTGTATCATGTGTTATTTGAGAGTGTGTTATTTAAGAGTGGTGTATCTAGTGTCTAGTGTTAGCATTGTTTATTGAGTTCAGTGTTCTTTATCTTATCTTATATATTAAAGACGTTACTTCCAAAAAGAAGATCATTACGTCCTAAGTATTTCATGTGTAAATCTAGTCATGCATGTCAATCAATGGCTTGAGTGGCTTGAGCTTATTTATGTCTCATTGTAAAGCTAATGGTGGAATACATCTATTTAAACCTAGATCTAGATAATAATACCATACCGCATCTATAACAGTTATAATCTTATAATTATTAAATGTTTATTGTTTTGGCTTAATAATTTAAACAATCTTTGAATTATTACATTAGATTTAGATCTGTGTCGCGTACAGATCAACCGTCCATTCTTTTATGCTGTCTTCCCATCGCTTTCTATGTCTGCCTCTTCTTCTTTTTTCCTGGTACTGTTCTCTGAAGGAGCGTCTTTGCTAGTCACGAACACCTTGTAACATGGCCATATAATTTCCGTTTTTTTAACGCTAGTTATCAGGTCATAGAAGGGTCTAATCGCTGAAGTAACCCTGTCTCTAATCTTTTCGTTTGTGATGCGGTCTTTAAATGTTTTACCTATAATTCTTCTGTGGCATCTCAGTTCCCAGGCTAGGATCTTCCTTCGTAATTCTGCAGTTAACGACCAAGGTTCGTATGGATTAAATATTGTCTCCATGAGTCCATGACCGAGGAGCGTATCAGACTGATGTTAGTGCCGAGGGCTAGGCCTGTATTATTCCTTATGATCTTGAGCTTTGCAATGTAATTCAGAGACAAACTTAACTAACTTGAACTAAATCATTAATTTTCCTGTTCATTTCGGCAACCCGTTTTAGATGTAATGGTATTTGGAAAAGAATGTGTCCCAGCACACGGAACAAGAACTGTGTCTTTATCTTTGTGTCAGATTCGTTTATCAGTTTGTATTTTCTATTGTTAGTTAACATAACGCATGAGAAACGCTGATTGTCCACTTTTACATTATACGGTTGTATGCAAACGCACAATGAAGCTGTTCAAAATCAACACTAACAGCTGGAAAAAAGTGGCACTGGATAGATCTACTTGGAGAAAGAGAGAATAAAGGAAGGGTCTCGGATTGCTGATACCATACACAACAGAAGCAGAAAGAAGGGTGAAAATGCAACGGCGCCTGGTGATTACATATGCCCAACCTGCGATCGCAGCTGTGTATCAAGGATTGGCCTCTTTAGTCACACAAGAAGTTGCAAAGGAAAATTACTATTCAATCGAGACTTAAAATGCCACAGAGATTTGCTATTGTTAAGGAATACTTTTCTCAGACACTTATTTTTGTATTAATTTGAGAACAAATATTAATCATCACACTTAATATACTATTTCGCAAAAATGTCCTTCCATGGTAAAATGTGGGAAGCGTGGTCGAGAGGCTAAGTGCGCTTGAAGTTGGCTTGTCTCGGCTACCTAGAAGGGGGCAGAGTTGCGTTTACTGAGCGCCTAAAGGCAGCACGGAAAACCAACTCCTAGATACCCCCTCCCCCCACCGGTCCACAAATGAGATTGGACCAAAGCGCTCTGAGCATGCTATAAGCATGAAAGTAGCGCTATATTATAGCTATAAAAGCTATAAAAGCTATAATAATAAAATATGTCTTTATGTATTTACTTTAAAAGTAACTCTTTTTTACTATAGAAACAATGCCTGGTGTTACTATCAATTACCTGCACCACAATTTATAATTATATGTTTCGTTGTTTTCTATCCGGCAGTCCATATTTTACATGAGTTCCGTCTACGTCATAAAGATCAATATGGAACTGATCTATATAAAAATGTGTGTTTATTCAATTTCTTAGCCACACGAAATAAAACATTTATTCATTAACAATCAAGTCAAAAAGAAAAGAGAAGGAAAAATTGGAAAAAGGGAAGTCATTTTTAAGCCACTCTTTGCCACTTGAATTCTTTCCCCTAGCACATTAATGCAATTTCGTTTGTAAACTATCGGCTTGATGGGAACATCTAAGAATTAATTATTTTTGACCGGCCAGTCATGTGAGAAAAATGAATTTCCTGGGGAGCTGTCTCTTATTTTTTTTATTAATTTGTTTCTCTTATCAATTTTCAAATGTATATATATTTTTCTTGAAGCAGCCAATCGTTTTTCTTGCACAAGAGCACGTGATCAAACTCAGCCCCCCCCCCCCCCCCCGTAAAAAAAATAAAAAAAAAGGAGGGGGACTGAGACAGTCCGGGCAAACAGACCCCGATTCATTTTGCCACTTAGAAACAATCCACTGGTTGCGGATTGCGCGGGGTGAAGGCCACGTGGGAGGGGGGCGGGGGAGGAGGAGGAAGTCCTAAGGGATGGGAGGCGGGGTGGTGAAGAGGGGAGGGAAAGAGATGGAAGCGATATGGATTAGGTTCGCCATTTGCTGCGGATTATTCGAAGTGCAATGTAAAACCAGGGGGCGATCTAAGAAGAGGAACACTTTTGTTTTTTGTTATAGGCGACGGGAGGGCGGCGGTTCAAAACTCATACATTTAAACTTTAAAAAAAAATAAAAAAAATTCAGAGATGTAAAAATAAAAAAAAATTAATTATATCCAAAAAAAAAATAATAATTAATGACAAAGTTTGAAAAAAAGAAAACATTGAAAAAAAAATGGTGGATAAATAATTGTTGGAATGTTTAAAATCAGCCTCTCATTAAGAAATGGTTTTCATTCGTTGTATTTCTTCTGTGTGTTAAAGATAAACATTTGATGTGTAAATAGATTCTTTAATGTCAGGATCTATAAGGTGAATTGTGAATAATTAAAAGCACATCAGCCTCTCGATGTTTTAGGTTAATTGTTAAAATTCCGTACACCTTGATGGTCAGTCACAATGGTTAATGTGATGGTCAGCTATAATGTGAACCTTGTTGACGATCAGTCACAATGTTTTATGAATTGATGGTCAGTCACAATTTGTAATCGGTTGGTATCAGTCAAAATGTGTAATTAATAAATGGTCCGTCACAGTAAAACCGATTGATGGTCAGCCAAAATGTTTATTTAATTGATGGTCAGTCAGACAGTATGTAATTGGTTGACGGCAGGGCCGGTCCTACAGATTGCGGGGCCTAGGCGAAACGGATTGCGCGGGGCCTATTCTGGGTTGTGATAAGGATAATGAGTGTAAATTAAGATTTTGTATTAGCAAATAAATTCGTCTTTGCAATGTATTCCTACTTGACTAAGTATAACATCACTGTCAACTTAAACTTTACCAGCCATCTACAGTAGATAGTAGTTTTTCCAACAAAAAGCCGATAAACATTCAAATCTGCCTTTAAGATTTACTATCGACTAGCAAAACATCGCTTTTGATTTTGTTTTAAGAGGTCGAGATAGATTTAGATCTATATTTGTAGGCCAGTGACTATTAGAGAATGTTAAGTATTTGAACTTCTTGTTTAGGTTTAAATTCGCCTTATTTTTATTAACAGAAAGCAGACAATGCCGTTTTTTTTTAAATTGCTAGTAGGATTGGCGTTTTCCACATTGAATGACACCCAGAAATGACAATTTTGTCTGTTTGTAAGGAGATTTGCATCAGTTTTCAAAAGATTTTAATAATTTCAGATTTTCATGACCTTTTCGTATATTTTATAATGTCAGGAGAACTCCATAAAACCTTTAATAATAAGTTAAAATGTTTTTTTTTTAAATTTACGCCTAAGATAGTGCGGGGCCCACTGCGGCCGCATAGGTTGCAATGGCCTAAGACAGACCCTGGTTGATAGTCAGTCAAATTTTGATTATAGTCAATCACAATGCGCGATGGGTTGATGATCATTCACAGTATGTAATTAGCAGATGGTTAGTCACAATGTTTAACAAGCTGGTGGTCAGTCACTGTGTATAAGTTATTAATGATTAGTCACAAGTTTATTGGAGTTTATAGTTAGCACATGGTGTATCAAGTTAATGGTCAGGTGTGTATTGTATCGAGTTAATGGTCAGGTGTGTATTGTATCGAGTTAATGGTCAGGTGTGTATTGTATCGAGTTAATGGTCAGGTGTGTATTGTATCGAGTTAATGGTCAGGTGTGTATTGTATCGAGTTAATGGTCAGGTGTGTATTGTATCGAGTTAATGGTCAGGTGTGTATTGTATCGAGTTAATGGTCAGGTGTGTATTGTATCGAGTTAATGGTCAGGTGTGTATTGTATCGAGTTAATGGTCAGGTGTGTATTGTATCGAGTTAATGGTCAGGTGTGTATTGTATCGAGTTAATGGTCAGGTGTGTATTGTATCGAGTTAATGGTCAGGTGTGTATTGTATCGAGTAATGGTCAGGTGTGTATTGTATCGAGTTAATGGTCAGGTGTGTATTGTATCGAGTTAATGGTCAGGTGTGTATTGTATCGAGTTAATGGTCAGGTGTGTATTGTATCGAGTTAATGGTCAGGTGTGTATTGTATCGAGTTAATGGTCAGTGTGTATTGTATCGAGTTAATGGTCAGGTGTGTATTGTATCGAGTTAATGGTCAGGTGTATTGTATCGAGTTAATGGTCAGGTGTGTATTGTATCGAGTTAATGGTCAGGTGTGTATTGTATCGAGTTAATGGTCAGGTGTGTATTGTATCGAGTTAATGGTCAGGTGTGTATTGTATCGAGTTAATGGTCAGGTGTGTATTGTATCGAGTTAATGGTCAGGTGTGTATTGTATCGAGTTAATGGTCAGGTGTGTATTGTATCGAGTTAATGGTCAGGTGTGTATTGTATCGAGTTAATGGTCAGGTGTGTATTGTATCGAGTTAATGGTCAGGTGTGTATTGTATCGAGTTAATGGTCAGGTGTGTATTGTATCGAGTTAATGGTCAGTCACAAAATGATTGTCACTTAGAGAATGAAACAATTTAATGGTGTATATATATAAATTGCGCAATACATACATACCGATTATTTCAAATCTTGTGCAGTCTGTCTGTCTCCAAGTTTGCTATAAAAACGTGCAAGTTCTCTAACAAAAGTCACATCCACAGACAACGTCATGAAAATACATTTTAAAAGCGCAAGGTGGGGAAGGGAGGGAATTTGAGACTAGGGCCCGGGGGGGGGGGATTCAAAAACGGTCCAACAAAGGGAGAGAATGTAGATTTCTATGAAACTCACCAGAAAAAAAATCTATTCTGAAGTTTTCAAATACTTAACATTTTGAGACTGAATCATTATTTAGAGAAACGCTTTAACATACGCTTTCAGTCTTAAAAACGTCTCTCTCCCCCTCTCCTTTCACCCCCTTTCTTTTATCCGGGACGTTCCGTGACGCCCTTAAATTGTAGGCCATTCATCTCTTCTGCACACGCTTCGTGAGGCTAACGTAATTGCAGGCTTTGCCCACTGAAACCTTTCTGCATCTGACCAGAAGGACAGGAAGAAAATAGAAAAAAGAAAGAAAAGAGAACAAGAAAGAAAAGAGGAAAAGAAAGAAAAAAAAACACGGAGCGAGGCAACAAAATAGCTCGGGTTTGTTTCTCGAGTGTTCCGGTTCTGTTGTCAGGGACACGCTGCTGCTATCTCATTAGAAAAATTACATTTTTACGTCAAGCAAGACTGTAGAATTCAGCTGACCAATGGAAACGCGAGTTTTGGGCGTCTGCTGGTTTGAAAGTAGCAGAAGGAAGGGAGGAGTTATGTTCCTTTTTTTAAAGATTGGCAAATATTGAATAGACTAAACTTGTATTTTATTTCTATTGAACGTTTTAAATTCCCTTTCCTTTCCTCCTTATGTATTTTTGGTCTTGAAACCAAATTGGAGTATTTCTTGTAACCCAAATAAATGTCAGTTAATTAAGAGTAACAAGAAAAAAAAAACAAAAATAAAGCAAATAAAATGACAAGATTGACACGTGCAAAGTGTAAGACGAAACTTTTTTTTTTTAAGTAACGCCTGCATTATAAAAGATAAGATGATAAGATAAGATAAGATAATTGTGGGTATTTGTTGAGGAAAAAAATGTATGATAGATCAAAAACTTTTTAGTGGGGGCGAGGGATGAGTTATCTTTAAATAGGATGGCTGCCTGGTCGAGTGACGTGGGCTCTGAACAGTCTCGAGTTCGAACCCTACCCTCTGTCAGTCTCAGCCACTATGATGAAGGTTTGGGCCTTGGTGTGACAATTTTTACTTATGTAGTACCAACTGAAACTTTCAAAAACAAAAGCAATAGAAAAGTTACAGTCCTGTTAAGATGTGGAAAATAAGAGTTTCGCATTATTACAAAGTGATGAAAAATGTTTGATTAAGATATGTAAAAAGTCCATTTATAGCGATGCGCCAGAACACACCGCCTGTTATTTGTTTTTTTTTATAATAAACATTAGGAGACTGAACGCGAACAAATTGTGTTCAAATCAGGTTAACATATCTTATAATTGAACGTATCTTTGCAATTTTAATAGTTTTAATAATCTCAAACTAAGTTATTCTTAGATTATGTAAAAGGAATTGGTGATTTAATAACAATATAATAATTCAGGTCAGTATTGTAGTCATAACAGTCATATTGCGATCCTCTAATAGGTGCGTTTTCGCAGGGCCGGCCTTAAGGTAGGCCTAATTGGAGGACCTAGGCCAGGGGTTCTCAACCTGTGAGTCGCGATCCCTTTGGGGTTCGAATGACAAATCGTCAGGGGTCGATTAGGACCCCGGAAATACGTGTTTTTTTGTCTATTCATCATTGGAAGTTTGTTTTTTTGTCTATTCATCATTGGAAGTTTTTTTTTTTTGTCTATTCATCATTGGAAGTTTGTTTTTTTTGTCTATTCATCATTGGAAGTTTGTTTTTTTTTGTCTATTCATCATTGGAAGTTTTTTTTTTTTGTCTATTCATCATTGGAAGTTTTTTTTTTTGTCTATTCATCATTGGAAGTTTTTTTTTTTTGTCTATTCATCATTGGAAGTTTTTTTTTTGTCTATTCATCATTGGAAGTTTTTTTTTTTTTGTCTATTCATCATTGGAAGTTTTTTTTTTTGTCTATTCATCATTGGAAGTTTGTTTTTTTTGTCTATTCATCATTGGAAGTTTGTTTTTTTTGTCTATTCATCATTGGAAGTTTTTTTTTTTTTGTCTATTCATCATTGGAAGTTTTTTTTTTTGTCTATTCATCATTGGAAGTTTGTTTTTTTGTCTATTCATCATTGGAAGTTTTTTTTTTTTGTCTATTCATCATTGGAAGTTTTTTTTTGTCTATTCATCATTGGAAGTTTTTTTTTTTTGTCTATTCATCATTGGAAGTTTTTTTTTTTGTCTATTCATCATTGGAAGTTTGTTTTTTTTGTCTATTCATCATTGGAAGTTTGTTTTTTTTGTCTATTCATCATTGGAAGTTTTTTTTTTGTCTATTCATCATTGGAAAGTTGTTTTTTTTTGTCTATTCATCATTGGAAGTTTTTTTTTTTGTCTATTCATCATTGGAAGTTTTTTTTTTGTCTATTCATCATTGGAAGTTTTTTTTTTTTGTCTATTCATCATTGGAAGTTTTTTTTTTGTCTATTCATCATTGGAAGTTTTTTTTTTGTCTATTCATCATTGGAAGTTTGTTTTTTTTGTCTATTCATCATTGGAAGTTTTTTTTTTGTCTATTCATCATTGGAAAGTTTTTTTTTTGTCTATTCATCATTGGAAGTTTTTTTTTTTTGTCTATTCATCATTGGAAGTTTTTTTTTTTTTGTCTATTCATCATTGGAAGTTTGTTTTTTTTGTCTATTCATCATTGAAAGTTTGTTTTTTTTGTCTATTCATCATTGGAAGTTTTTTTTTTTTGTCTATTCATCATTGGAAGTTTGTTTTTTTTGTCTATTCATCATTGGAAGTTTTTTTTTTTGTCTATTCATCATTGGAAAGTTTTTTTTTGTCTATTCATCATTGGAAGTTTTTTTTTTTTGTCTATTCATCATTGGAAGTTTTTTTTTTGTCTATTCATCATTGGAAGTTTTTTTTTTTTGTCTATTCATCATTGGAAGTTTTTTTTTTTGTCTATTCATCATTGGAAGTTTTTTTTTTTTGTCTATTCATCATTGGAAGTTTGTTTTTTTTGTCTATTCATCATTGGAAGTTTTTTTTTTTGTCTATTCATCATTGGAAAGTTTTTTTTTTTGTCTATTCATCATTGGAAGTTTTTTTTTTTGTCTATTCATCATTGGAAGTTTTTTTTTTTTTGTCTATTCATCATTGGAAGTTTGTTTTTTTGTCTATTCATCATTGAAAGTTTGTTTTTTTTGTCTATTCATCATTGGAAGTTTGTTTTTTTTGTCTATTCATCATTGGAAGTTTTTTTTTTTTTTGTCTATTCATCATTGGAAGTTTTTTTTTTTGTCTATTCATCATTGAAAGTTTGTTTTTTTGTCTATTCATCATTGGAAGTTTTTTTTTTTTTGTCTATTCATCATTGGAAGTTTTTTTTTTTTTGTCTATTCATCATTGGAAGTTTTTTTTTTTTTTGTCCATTGTAACGTGCTGTAACCAAGCAGATCTGAACCGTACTTTGTATTCAAACTAGTTCCTACCCCGTTCTGTTTGAGGATGTGTTTTCGCCTTCTTCTTCCATTTCCAAGAACAAATGTTTGCGAAACAAGGTTTTCCAGCTTGTTAATTATGAAGCCCAAATTCAGAATCAGATTTGATGCAGAAAATGACATTCATTGTGCTACTGAATTCCTGATCTGGTGGAACAGAAACAAGCTCATCCTTCGCACTACCACTGGCGTGTTTGTAAATACCGTCGAAACACTATATCTGTAACAATGTAGTTTACTGTATCAAAGACTGTTCTTCATACTTCGACATATTTGTGAAATTGTAACTTCAGTATGCAATATGTAAAATGTCATTACACAATAGAAAAGTTAATAAATGCAAGTCGCAATGATAACCTTTTTTTATTATTTAATTATGAGCACAAATTTTAATATATTTATCTGTAAACGAAAAAATATATTCTGGTTGTGGGTCGACGCCTAGTGTGAAATTATATTAGGGGCTCGCGGAACTAAAAAGGTTGAGAACTGCTGCCCTAAGCGAAGTGAATAGGCCAATAGGGTGGCCACAAATGAAATAGAAAAACTTAAAGGGACACGAACGCGAGCCTTGTACAGTACGGTATTTTTTTTTTTTACTTCTTGGCCACCTCGATAAATGTAAATCATTTTATTCGAACACAAACCCACATACGCACACACACGCACACAGAGTGAAACCCGCTTCATTGTAATCTAAGATGGAATGGAATCTCCATTTTCTATCTACACAAAGATTGACGCGGTGTCCAATCTTGACACCGAAAAGCCGATTACTTCATGGACAGGAAGAGCTTGGAACCAGGTTTGCGTTAGATCTTAGTGGTTTTTGTCTCTCTTTGTCACTTTGCTCTCGCGGCCAAAGCATTTGGCCCCCCCCCCCCCATGGGCACCATATCAAGTTCATTGTAAAGAAGTGGGAAGCTATCATGGAAGTGTGAAATACAATTTTAAACTCTGCATTGATATAAGCTACACGAAACTATCAAATGCCTTTTAATTAGACTGCTGTTTCGATTCTCTCACAATCAGGCCTTCTGTAAACACTGCTAAACACGACACAACGCATCAACACATCAAGAACTTGACAACAAGGCTTCAAATAATCTGGTACTTTAATAATGGTCAATTAAAACAGCCAATATGACACAATTGGCAACACAATCAACAACTACAAAGTTAGAATGTATATCACTTTACTAAACTCATAAACTCTACTGTCTCTTTCTGGACTCGTACGTTTCACTGGAGGACTGCATCGGGACCGACTACATGGTCGACTAACAGTCCCGGTTTTAACGCTCTCCGGTCTTGAACTGCCGCTTTCTTACCCACTGTGTCTCTGGTCTGCGCAGGCCTATGATCAGATGACCACAACACTGACGCTATTCACGTGCAAAGCTCATGCCAGTACTGTCCCTTGCCTTTCAATATAGAACGCTAAACTGTATTACTGGCCTGTGTCATAGATGTCAGCTGATCGCACACAGTTAACCCTTTTGCGTCGCCAATAGGGTTATAACACTACCTTGCTTATCAACGCTTTCTATACCCTGCACACCGGATACAAAATGACCAAGCCTAACAAACTGGACAGTATTAACTTCCTTCCCCGCAAAGAACAATCTACAATTTTCCAACTAAGAACAGGACACACACCTCTGATAAATAACCATCTTAAGAAAATAAATTTCACACAACTCCCCCTATGTTGACACTGCGCCCACCCTTATAAAACGTTAAGCCATATCCACTTTAAATGCCTCTTTTCTAATGCACCTTAGACAGACCCTATTTCCACTACAGCCCAACGTAACCAACACCCTGTACGGCAGTGCTGAACAACTGAAGAAAAGAGCACACTTTTTTTCCTTGGCACAGTCTGCAAAAGAGATGACAACAAAAGCTGACTAGAAGAAGAAGAAGAAGACCGGATACACCCTTTAGAGTCTTCTCGCCATTAATAAAAATCTCCCATAATGCAATGAGGACTGCGCAGGTTAAATTTTATGATATAGAACAGTGACGCCCAACTTTGTTCAGCACCGGGGCCAAGTGTATTCCCCACACTTTTTGTCGCGGGCCATATCATTGCGAAAATGGAAATGCAACAGAGCAGACGACATTTTGATTAGAAACAAGTTGCATCCAACATTATTTCTATAGCAACTAGTTGGATGTTTCAAATTATTCTACCGAAACAATCTTCTGACATTGTGCAAATACTCCATTAAAACAGACACTTTATGTATTTTGTACAAAAGAATTTTTAAAAATCTGCCCACTTTTGTTTTTATTGTGTTCACTCAAAGGCAAGTTTTCGTTCAGCAGTCCCATTTCCTCCATACTGAAAGTTTTGACCAGCAAACTACCAATCAAGTTGTTACCAAAAGAAGTCAACTAAAACAGGGTTCGGTTTTTTTTTTGTATCATATATTATACATACTCATTTACTGTACAGTGGACAGACGGTCTGGCCAGATAGACCTGCGTCGTATTTTGGGCATCACTGATATATAAGGAGGCATGGTACACGTCATTGTTGGGCATGAGATATCTAGAGTTTCACGTCTGCGACATTTTTGAGATGACCTACTTAGTCTTCTTCTAAACAGGAACTGATCCATGCCCATGAAAGATTGATCATTAGACTTCCAAATATTCCACAGTGACCTCTGAACTTATATTCACCTATCTCGTGACTAACTTTAGGTTGGGGCGTTGTAAAATGAAATACTAAAAAGGGAATTAATTACAAATTCATTGTTTCACTCCACAGTTCCCTCCCCTGGCCTTTAAAAGTATAAGTTCTCGGATGGTCTCGGCATGATGGAGCAGTCTGACGATGACTTAGTGAGTGTCCAAATAAATTATGATGCATTGACTTGGTAACGGTGTATTTACAGATCACGTGGGATGTAGCGACATTTTAACTAATAGATAAGGAGGGTCACAAGGTCTGTCCATCCCAGAGGAATGTTTTCTTTTTTTTTACAGCGAGCTTGAAAATGTTTTAAATACAGCGATATGCTAAAGAAGAAGATAATTAAGTCCAAGGCGTATCTGTGGCATTTTACGTCTCGAGAGACGATCTTTTCCCTTGGTAACTTCTTGTGTGACTAACGAGGCCAATCCTTGATACAATATATGTCAGGGTGGGATTTCAGATTAGCTAGGGTATGATATGATATTACGGTCCCGTATCCCAGCCTGAACAGAGTAACACAAGAACCTAAAGATATTAGCATGTAAACTACAACATTACATAACAGTTATTCAACTGAACATTTAGTGAATAACAACAGTTGTCAACAGGAACAATATTTAATTAAACTTAATTGTAAGTTTCAAACATATTTGCATGTACATCGATATCCGTGAAGCTAGCATTTGATACTAATTAGTCTAATATCACACCAACAGGTTTCCGTAACACACCTTCGCACTCCATCTCGGCGCCCAACAGAAGCTAAACTCCCTACACCTCAACACCGATAGTTGCTACACAACTCCAAGGGCAGAAAGACGACAAACTTTCCCATAGCCCAAACCTAACACCCTGAAACGAAAAGAAAACCTAGATCTAGCGCTGCCGCTACAAGAAAGAACTTTTTCAATAGCGACACCCGTACCGAAAGATCAGCTTACTTAATAAAACTATGTACTTACGTACCCTTACAAGGGGAACCAAAGAACCAGCTACCCAGCTCACAAAAGCAACTCTCTCTCTCTTGCGGAAACTAAGGATGACGTAAACACACACACACAATATTCTAGACAACAAAACGCACTTAAAAGAAACTACTTCCTATACCCTAAAACACCAATATTAAATGCAAACAAAAACTACTAGCGCGCACGACATCCCCCCTCTCCCCCTAACTGGATCTTGCGAAGACAAGTCCAGTCTTCAAAGAAAAAAAGAAATTGAAAACTGAAGTATATAGACAGCAAAAGTAATTAGGAAACATTGCCCAAAACTGAACCCGAAGAATACAACCTTCATAAAGTCAAACTGACATAATTATTCAAATAGATGATGTCTCAAAAAACAACATCCATCATACAACTATTATAACATTGCAATGCATACTAAAACAAGCAGTACATATTACATAGATATATACATACAAATCAAGCAATAGCTATAATAAAATAGTCTTTTTGTGCGAATCACACCAATCTTGAGCACAAGTCTGCAAGTATATTGTCCTCTCCTTTTATGTGACACACGTCGAAGGTGTAGTCCTGAAGCATCAGAGCCCACCTCGTAACTCGGTGGTTCGTAAAGTTCGTGCTCCGAAGGTAAGCCAAGGCCTTGTGGTCCGTCTGAAGGTGAAACGTATTTCCACGCAGGTATCTGTCCAGTTTTCTAATGGCAAATACGATAGCCAAACCTTCTCTCTCGATGATGGAATACCTCTGCTCCCGAGGCAATAACTTGCGACTCACATACTTGACGGGATGCAGAACACCATTCACGCACTGACTCAGTATACCGGAGATTCCTTTGTCAGAAGCATCGGTCTGAAGAACAAACGGCAATGAAGGATCAGGCAAACGAAGAATGGGGTACCTACACAGATACGCCTGCACCCTGCTTAGAGCCTCCGCGCACTCACGATTCCAGTGCACCTTAACAGACCGACCCCGACCCAATAGATTGGTAAAAGGAAACAACTCCGCGTACCCTGGCGAACCTACTGTACAAAACCTCCAAAGCGATTAAAGATTTCAGGTATTAAATTTTTCAACCCTCTAGACCACTTACAGCCCTAAACATTCCTTTACCCTAGATATCTTTAAAAAGAAAAACAGTTGAACAAGATAATGCTGATATTATACCACCCGCGGTACAATTATGCATGGCATTAGTATCTTCCTCCTATACGACAGAAAATGCAACTAGATTCGTAACCCAGATCCAATTGCTAAATTCAAACAGGATAAGATTGTACTATTACGATGGTATATGCTCTATTACATGAGCTTCATCATGTACATTTTACTCAACCAAATAATAACGCAATACTTTCATGTGTGTGCTAGCCTATCAAACCAAGCCCTCAAAATTTACCGATGCAACCAGATTACTAGCTTAATCATCACGTCAACCTCTCGCGCTCACACGATGAGGGACCACCACAATACTTCTACTACCAAATTTCGACCTGTCCAAATATCTAACCGCCTTAACAACGTCTGCTAAGTTCTTAAATCTTACATGTCCAATACCCATGGACTTCCCATTTGCCTCTAATACCTCCACAAAACCAAATAAACCAAACTCCCTAAACCTATCCTTAAGCCTTTGCCAGTTAACATTGAATGGCAAATTCCTAATAGTAACTGTATAGCGATCCGGCATTAACTTATACCTACGGCGACCTTCCGAATCGCGACGACCCTCTAGTCATCTATGTCTAGATCGCTGGTCTAGGTCATTGCCAATATCATTGGGATTTACATCCTCAACATTAGTCTCATTGTTTTGGGTAACAAATTCATTAGAGCACTCAGCTGCTTTATGACCCTGCTCCCCACAACTGAAACAAACAATTACCTTTCTTTTAACCACTGGACTCTGCTTAATCACAGGCTCACATGCTGCTGCCACATACACAGTTTCTTCTTTACTAATTGATACATTCGAATCAGCTACCTTAAAACCTTCGATTACCTCCAGCATGTTCTCCACAGTATTTTGCTTGTTTAGAACAAGTTGTCGATAGACCTCCCCTGAAACATTTTCAAGTATCCTATCTTTAATGAAGAGATGTTTGATCTCATCTGCTGTCTTTCCTACCTCAGCCATTTTGCACCAGTTGTCAAGTGCGGTCCTCAATTCGGTCACATACCCACGGAAGTCATTCTGCCGTGGTTTGACCCGGTGAAACCTTTTGCGGCATGTCTCCGCATTGATGTCTGCGTGGCGGAGAAGTGCCGTTTTGACATCCTCATACTTATCGCTAAGGAACAGACTGTCCCTCAACATAAAGTTTTTGAGCGATGTCGTCAACTTGTACGACAATAGCAGGGACCACTCCTTACTCTCAATCTTACACCTTGCTGCCACGGCCTCAAAATGCGTCAGGTACGCCAGAAGATCATCGTCTTCCTTCATGCCTTGGAAGTTCTTGTCTAGCCTGTCCAAGACACTCTTTTGTCGCACCTCAACTGCCTGACCTGCCACTGCACCTGCCTCTGGCGCCGACTTCTCTTTAAGCCGTGCCAACTCCAGTTCATCTTTTCTCTTGAGCTCCTCTCTAGCCTCTCTCTCCTTCCACCTCTCGTGTTCCTCACGCCTAGACTTCTCCTCCCTTTCATGTCTAGCGGCCTCCTCAGCCTTCGCCTCTTTTCTCAACCTCTCTTCCTCTGCCTTCGCCTCTTTTCTCAACCTCTCTTCCTCTGCCTTCGCCTCTTTTCTCAACCTCTCTTCCTCTGCATTCGCCTCTTTTCTCAACCTCTCTTCTCGCTCAAGTCTGGCTTCCTCCTCAGCCTTCGCCTCTTTTCTCAACCTCTCTTCCTCTGCCTTCGCCTCTTTTCTCAACCTCTCTTCTCGCTCAAGTCTGGCTTCCTCCTCAGCCTTCGCCTCTTTTCTCAACCTCTCTTCCTCTGCCTTCGCCTCTTTTCTCAACCTCTCTTCTCGCTCAAGCCTAGCCGTCTCTCGTTCAAACTCCTCCTTCTTACGTTCAAACTCCTCCTTCTTGGCTCTCTCGTAGTCAACCTTCTGCTCTGCCACATACCTCTCCAACCTCTCACCATCATACCCGAGAGCACGGCCGTCACTGATGAACTGGGCGGTTAGAGTCAACCTCGTCTCCATTACATAGACTATTAAGCCTTAATTAATAATTACAGTCTAACTATCACTAACAAAACCCAAAGTCAGATCATAGAGAGAAACATAAGAATTATATATCATTACTTAATTATAACGGGCGAACTGAAATCACGGGCGCATCGACAAAAACAGGGCCAAGGACTTATCTGCTCAGTATCCCGCGTCGGAAGGAATCGCCTCACTCCAGGCTCCGCAGAAGAGAAAAGCCACAGGCAACCACAGCCACTGGAACAGACCAACGGTTCTAACTTCAGGACGGTTCCGGTACACCAGCCAACAAACCGCACAGATTCAGGTCGATCCCGTCGACAGGCACTCGATCCACTCACACGTTGCCGCTCAGAGTCAGAGGATTCAGGCGTTGGTGACAATAAATACAAAAACAAGTTACAATAGTTTCAAAGAGTAATTACACGCTCTAAGTTTACCGAACAAATGGGAACTACTCACATTAGGCACAATACAAGGGATGCCCAACGAATATATCGTGTGCTGTACATAAATCATCAGACCGCTCAAACGGCTTAAATGTATTACATATTTATATATCTTATGATGGTTCTAACGGTCAAATCAAGGACACAGAGGTCACAAAGTTGACAATTACATATTGTTTAGACGAGCCCCCATTTCTGTCAGGGTGGGATTTCAGATTAGCTAGGGTATGATATGATATTACGGTCCCGTATCCCAGCCTGAACAGAGTAACACAAGAACCTAAAGATATTAGCATGTAAACTACAACATTACATAACAGTTATTCAACTGAACATTTAGTGAATAACAACAGTTGTCAACAGGAACAATATTTAATTAAACTTAATTGTAAGTTTCAAACATATTTGCATGTACATCGATATCCGTGAAGCTAGCATTTGATACTAATTAGTCTAATATCACACCAACAGGTTTCCGTAACACACCTTCGCACTCCATCTCGGCGCCCAACAGAAGCTAAACTCCCTACACCTCAACACCGATAGTTGCTACACAACTCCAAGGGCAGAAAGACGACAAACTTTCCCATAGCCCAAACCTAACACCCTGAAACGAAAAGAAAACCTAGATCTAGCGCTGCCGCTACAAGAAAGAACTTTTTCAATAGCGACACCCGTACCGAAAGATCAGCTTACTTAATAAAACTATGTACTTACGTACCCTTACAAGGGGAACCAAAGAACCAGCTACCCAGCTCACAAAAGCAACTCTCTCTCTCTTGCGGAAACTAAGGATGACGTAAACACACACACACAATATTCTAGACAACAAAACGCACTTAAAAGAAACTACTTCCTATACCCTAAAACACCAATATTAAATGCAAACAAAAACTACTAGCGCGCACGACAATATATCTATATGTTCATCTATGAGTGTATTTTTAATTGAAGACGATAAAGGGAAACTCCGATGGTTTTTCCAATTTGATTTATTGACATATTTGAATTCTGTGTAAAAAGTTGTAATAGTAATCATTTTACCATTTTTTTAATTTAAATGCTTAGAAATATTTATATTTAATAAACTAAACTGTAAATTCTTGACATCTTCCAAAAAAAAACAGAGTTCTTTGAGATTTTGTTTTTAGGTTAGGCATACGTCACTTCCCTTAACAATACTGAAAGGGAAACGTATCGCTTCATTCTTACAGTAAGTCTTAGTGACGGCTTAGTCAAGCGCTACTATACAGTTATATATAGATAGATTTAAAAGCATTAGGACAACCAACTCGAGAAAAAAAAAGTAACATTTTCATCTAAGCCCCTCCCTGTTCCAAGAAGTCAATAGATCGCAGGTCTGACTGATTCGAACAAACTGGTCAGTGTAAGGCTAGTCTAGACTAGGTGTAGTCAGTCATCACAAGACAACCAAGCGATAGTGTTTGTTGTGTGTTGAGTGGTCAGGCGAGAAGATACACACTGCCATGGTTAAGTCAAGCATGTAAATCTCCTTTAACACGCATTTTTTTCTTGGCTTACAAGATCTAGTTAACTGCTTAGACGAAGATATATTTCTTTGACGAGAATGTAAACGTTACTGTAATGGTTTTCCGTTATACAGTAAGTCAATAGATTAAATTAATAGGTATGTGTGACGTCACATAGAAACCCGGTGAAAGTCTGACCGTTTTGGATGCGCAGGAAAATTACGTCAGAAAAAAAAATCAAATAATAAGTTATTATTGCAAAAAAAAAATTAATAATAATATATTCATTCTCTATAAATCGAAACACATATTATTTCAAAAATTGTCAAAACCATCGGAGTTTCCCTTTAACACTTCTTAATCATCGGTTCTCCTATTCAGGCAACCTAATCGAAGCATTTAATGGTGATTGGGAAGAAAGAGCAATTATAAAGATTTGTCCTAGCATATGGAATAAGAAATCTTCCTTTATCTTTGTGTCTCTCTGAGTATTGTATCAGAACTTCATGGAATCTGGATCCAGGAACCTGGACACTGATCTCAAAAAGGACTCTAACAATTTTCCTAGAAATTTAACAGTTGATGTATGTCGTTGAGAAAAGAATTACAGCTCGTTTAATCAAAAGGGGAAAAAAAACTAGTTTGACCGTCACAATTTTTATAATAAAAATTAAATAAATTTGGCTGGTGACTCTATCTAGGTCTAGCACCAACATGGCGTAGTCAGCCGGGCTGCCTGGTCGTGCGGTTTTCGCGCTGGACTTTCATTCAGATTTATTGAGTAAAATAAAATTTGCTACAATTTTATTGAAGTTTAAAAGCGTTGCTTATATTTTACGTAATTCTGATATAGATGACGTCTAGATTCTAGATTTAGAATCAGATCTAGACTAGACCTTAAGAGTTCTAAATCAGATCTTTGGGGTCTATATCAGAATTACGTAAAAATATAAGCAACGCTTTTAAACTTTCAATAAAATGGAAGCAAATTTAATTTTACTCAATTATACGGTAATACGGCTTGTTTTGTTTGTTTTACATGTTTTTGGGTGTTCCTTCAGAGTTGAAGAGAATTACTTCCGTGCCACACTCGATCGAAAGCTTTCTTGAAATCAATAAAGACATGGAAAAAAGATTCTCTTGGTGTTGGAGATATTTCTCACAGAGTATTCTGAGGTTTAGGATTTGTTCTGTTGTGCTGCGACCTTGTCTAAAACCTGCTAGTTCTTCTGATATGTTTTGTCTGCTATCGGTTTTAGGCGGTTTAATATGATTTTTAACAGTACTTTGCTGGGATGACTTATGAGGCTGATGGTATGGAATAAGAAATCTTCCTTTATCTTTGTGTCTCTCTGATTATTGTACCAGAAATTCATGGAATCTGGATCCAGGAACCTGGACGCTGATCTCAAAAATGACTCTAGTGCTAGATCTAGGTGTCGATATAATGAACATAACATTTAACAATCGCACGAACACGCCTCCCTCGCTGGTCGAATCAGATAGTAAGTATTTTCAGAAAGTTGATGGTCTCACGGGTTCGATTCTCGAATTGAACCAAAAATTTTTCATATTATTTTTTTTCCAATATTATTTTATTCAACTTGAAGTTTAACAATGGAGGTACTGTGTATAAAAAATTATATTTTAAAATTTTTTTTAGTGTTTAAATATTTTGTTAAGTGCCCTTATAGACCACAAGGTCTGAAAGAGGAACTTTACTTTTTACTTTTGTATATATATAATTGCTACTTTACTTTTTTAACTTCTGTCGAAAAGGTTATTTAAATTAAGTAACACAGACTAAAAACGCAAAATACCTAGTTGTTTTAGTAAATTAAAAACTGTCATTGTATCCCCATATTGATGAAACTATCAAAAAATCCAACAAAGCATTAGGGTTTATTAAAAGAAATTTCTATAAATCAAATAAGAACATAAAACTAAAATGTTATCTAACCTTGGTTAGGCCAATAATAGAAAATGCATCCTCTGTTTGGGACCCCTCAACCCAAGAAAACCTTAAGAAGCTGGAACAGACACAAAATAGAGCAGTGAGATTCATAACAAACGAATATTCACATTTGACTAGGGTAACACCTTTAGTAAAATCACTAAATTTAGAAAGCCTTCAGGACAGAAGACTCAAAAGTAAAGTAGCAATTATACATAAAACACTGAACCATAATCTTCAAATACAAAAATAAAAATTAATAAAATACTCTGAAAGACACAAAGATAAAGGCACATTCCTCGTTCGATATGCTAGAACACATGTGTACAAATTCTAGCATTTCAAGGCTCAACCACAGCGCCTCCATAGGGCGGTATGGATAATAATAATGAATAAATGAACTATACAATTTAGCGACCGATAATGAACCAAAAAAATAGTTAACCGAAATGAGTTGACCGAAAGAGTTGACCGAAAAGAGTTGACCGAAAAAAGTTGACCGAAAAGAGTTGACCGAAATGAGTTGACCGAAACACTTCTACAAAGGAAAAACTGAGAGTGAGAGTTGTCTGACCTAGAGTGGAACACATCTCAGTTCATCTCAGATATAGAAGTGGACATCTAAGGCCTCCTTCAATTGCAAATCGACTATAGATCATCTCATGGAAATGATATGAATGCCTGGGCATTAGCTGTTGTCGGAACGATGTCGCCCACTCATCAGTTCCCCCCTCTCCTCGCAGTTGATGTATCCAAAGGAACGGCAGTGCCGATACAGTTTGGAGTCATCGGCGTCGCAGGTTCTGCCAGGGTGTAGCACTGGGTGCTGCAAACTGACTTAGAGTCGCCAGCTCCTGATTTTTCCTCAGGGTTGTTTCCCGAAGCCTTTCCCATGATTGGGTTTATCTGCAAGGCAACAGAGGTTTGAATTCAGAGTTTTCCTTCTCCTAGGTGGGTAACGAGCCCCTCCTGCCCGAAGCTTACTGGTTAAGGCGAACATCTAAATCCTTCAGTATTTTATATACATCCTGTAAACGTGGGAACGCAGAGGTCTTTTGATTTAATCTGTAACTTTAATGTAGGGCAGTCTCAAAGTTCATGGACAAATGGTGGGAAGAGGTCAAGTATCTACAGATAGTACTTGAACTTCCAGCGAGAACTTGCAATACATCCGGATTTACTAATTGTGCATTTAAATTTTTACAAATGGATCACGCCCTATTAGTGGTGGTTAATAAAATGTTTTTTTTATAAAACTTCTACTCTATTCAACTCGTACCTTCATGGAACTTGGGTGGAACCTAAACACGGTTCTTGAAAACGGCTCTAACGATTTTCCAAGAAATTTAAGAGTTGATGGGAAAACTCTCGTTTGACCGCCATAATTTTTCATAATAAAAAAACAAACTTAAATTTGATTACAAAATTTAAAAAAAAACTACGGTCTATACGTCTACGAGTATTTCCGTATATTCTGATTTTTTGTCATATTACAGAGAGAAGGCAGCAATTAACAATATTTTTAAGCTTACTTTTATTAGTCTAAAATACGACTCATTTATGTTTGCATTATTTTTTTGTTGATAAATCAAGACGTGAAGACTATTCTATTTTTAAGCAGTCTGAATTATAAAATGTTTACACTGCAAGAAAAAGTCATTTTTTTGTCAAGTCATTGAAATCTGTTTACTTAATTTTACATATTTATTATATCCCTACTTTTTAAATGTTTTACTGTTTCTTATGTCACGTGTGGCTCATGGAGCTATAAATAGCTTGTCCACACCAATTACTGTAGATATCATATTCTCTGACTCACTTTTACGGAGTGAAAGGGAAATGTCAACATATCAACTTGAACGAATTCATTAGCAATCAGTCATACAGAAATTTGGAGATCTTGTCCGATGACCTATTCTACAGGGACAATTTGAGTGTCACGTGTCAAACCTTGAAATGATTGCCGTCAGTTCGTGGCCAAGTCAACAGCGCGATGACTGACTACGTGGTATAGATGGACTCCATCATAGTATCAGAAGAGAATCTCTTCTCAAAGCGTCTGTATATTAGTCTTTTAGTGGAACAGACGTGTGGAACTTTTGGCCTTCAACTAACGGAAAACTTAGGGAAATATGGCGATGCCCAGAGAGAACTTAGACGTGGTAGCGGCTAATGAGAATAAATTCTGGCATTCTGATTTATAGAAGCATAGTTGGCTAGGATCCGAGAAGAGTTTCATTCCCATCGCTAGGGGAGCTGCTTGGGATTCTGAAACTTAATCAGGCAAAGGTTCTAAAAAGGGAACACTGTAATGAAGGTGGTCATCACCATCATCATCAAATTCTATTTAAATGAGGTGTTGGGAGGTCCTAATCCTCTCTTGTAAAGTACCTGCCAGAAACACTGTTGTGAAGCACGAATGTCACCATACAGGTCAAGAACTTCCCAGACCTGACGAGACGGAGATGCAGAATCCTGGGGGGGGGGGGGGGGGGGGGGTTGGAGAGAGAGAGAGTCAGAAGTCAAAAAGAATATGAGACACGGTTTTTTCTTCCTCCCCCGCTGCGACTTGTTAGACGAAATTTTTATCTGTATATGCTTTCAGACCTTGTGGTCTATATGGTAGATGATGTAAAGGTCATCTGATTATGTGGCCTACGGTTAACGAGGGTGTTATGTGGCCAGCACAACAACCAACCGCCTATATTTTTCCCCAACTAATGTCAGGTACAAATTACATCTGGGTGGGCTAGGCGCCCAAAGATCCCGAAACTAAAAATCCCAGTCTTCACCAGGATTCGAACCCAGGACTGCCGGTTCAGAAGTCAAGCGCTTTACCACTCAGCCACCGCGCCTCCAAAAGTAAAATTCCTCTTTCAGACCTTGCGATCTATGGGGCAGATGGTGTTTAGATCATCTGTCTCTTTGGCCAACGGTTAACGAGCAGGGTGCCATGTGGCCAGCACAATGACCAACCGCCTTTACTTTCCCCAACCAAAGCCAGGTACCCATTAGAGTTGGGAGGACATAGACATAATGGTTGAATATAACTGTCAGGTGTAATTAGTAGGCTCGTGGCTTATGTGCATTGGTGCTGTGTAATGGTTGTATGTAAAGATTAGAATTGAACAGAGCGTCACTAACAACTAATGTAAACATAATCAGCTCAAGTACATTGGTGCTACGAGTAGTTTCCCCTTCCGTTGTCATGGCAACGCTACATCCACGAACCAATGTTGTCTTTTTGAAACAAGCGAAGTCTTCTGTTTCATTTAACAAATATAAAAAAAAAAAGAAATTTATTTGAGCACAATTTGTGTAGTAGGTGGGGGTTTTTTTAATTTCTGCTCACGATTTGTATAGTCCCCCAACTTCCCCTTTAAGAGTCTGAAGCCCCGATATTAATGAATAAATGATCGAATTAAGGTCAGGTTACCGCCCAAACTATGTGTCAGAAATGAATCATGCCACTGATAGGTTTTATGGCGAAAATCAATAGCCTCGGTGTTCGATGTAATCGATCATTTCCGATCAATGCTCTGAGCGATAAAAATTAATAGCGTGTAATGGCGTCTCTTGATCTCGTGGTTAAGGAGGAAGCAGAAAAAAAGATAAAAACGTTTTCATTTGGGGCGTCAGCGGGGGAACTAAATGGTGGGTCGGCTTGTAGAATAGCGTGGCTGTATGTTATGGGCAGGGAGCGCCCTCTCATACGCACTGCCCCCCCCTGACGCCTGTGAATCAATCCAATTAGCTTCTCGTGCATGCCACCCAAGCGCCACGTTCGTCCCCTTCTCCCAGTGATATTTCACACGCAATAGAGTTCTCCCTAGATCCACAAACGTGGGGGCTCTCTCTCCCTCTCTTTCTAGCTCTCAGTACTCCCCTATCACTCACACACTCTGCCCCCCCCCTTTCGCAGAGACTTCTCATCCTTTGGTAACAACAGCACCCCCCCCCCCTCGGATAGCCCGCGGGACAAACGTGTCTGGCTTCGGACACTATTGACGAAGAGGTCGCCAAGAGAAGGTCAGAGGTCAAAGGCAGACCCAACGTTATGGAAATAAACGGCCATTGAATGGGAGAGAAGATGAGTTTTGGAAAACACAAGACGATGACCCACATTTGGGTCAGAGGCGGACCCTAGCCCCCCACCCCGCTATGCCGCCACTTCCGCCATTATTAGCTGTTGGTGGTGACACGGTTCCTGTGTGGTCAACCGTGACACGCGGTCAAGTGTTGGGTATTGGAGAGTTAGGGGACTTGGGGGAAGTGACGAGTGTGTAAACAAGAAGAGAGGAAGTCAGCTAGTGAAGTTCGGTACCTGTATACAACGTTGCCGTGTATATATGTCGTGTTGAAATGTTTCACAATTAAAAAGGCCCCTTATACGTAAAAGGACTTGTTTCTTCACAGTACTATAAGCTGAGCCGATGGAGCCTTTGCAGAGAAAAAAAAAAAAGTCTTGATTGATTAGGGACATACTTTAAATGCTCCTTTCAGAATTGAAGATTATTAAATCCTAGCCCAAGCCTCCAGAAGGACGGCTGGTAGGGGTTGTGTGTGACGATCAGGGTTTGAACTTGGGACTATCGAGACGACAGTACACTGCGCATACCTCACGGCCAGACAGCCATCTGTTGCAGTATGGAACACGGAATGTGCCTGTCTTTTTGTGTACTGGTCATACACATATTGTACTGGTCTTTCCAAAAGTCGCAGTTAAGCAGTCTGAAAATTATTAATCATAAATTTTCAACTTTATTACAAGAGTTCTTCAGCTGAAAGGAGGCAACAATGAAAACCTGAAACATTAGTCCTTCGAAAAGCAAAAAGATGGAACACTCCCTGAATGTCTTACGATGTTTTTTTCCAATTACAAACCATAATGAGTGTTATCCTTATGGGCTGAATTACTTCCCTTTGACGACTTTTGATGTTGCACCTTTCAAGCGATTGTTGTGCTGTCTACCCGAGAAGGTTAGGGTCACATGAGGTCAACCTTACTTCTGCAGGGTTCCGTAATATTTTACGTGAGCCACGTGACTCTTTTGTCTGATCCCATTTTGACACGCTGGACATCGAGCCAGCTTGGATGTGTTTTTTTGTGTGCATGTGCACTAGAGAATCTTTCATTTGTTACTGCATTCACTGCGTTTGTTCCTAAACTGATGTGGATTGTGGATATATATTCAAAATGGATTATTGGATAAAGAATTTAGAGCTATTGAGTATTTCTAATGGATATTAGATGTATTTTATCTAGATATAGGTAATAGTCTTATAGAATATAGTCGGATCTAGAATTTTACAAACCAACATTAGATCTAGATCAAGACTCTAGATCAGTGGTTCCCAAACTTTTTTGTCTGGTAGACCCCTTGCCATGTTTTCTGGATTTCCGTAGACCCCCTACTTAACTTGAATTGGATTTTTTGCAAATTCATTAAAAAAAAATTTAAAGCAAATTTCTAACTGTAGTGAGTTAAAGAGTGAAAAGTAATTTAAAACTACACTTTAAATTATAGTTTTATTGATAAAATTCAAATTTAAAGTAATTAAAATGACAACTTATATTTTTTACTGAAATCACCAAACACACTGGAAATGTTTTTGTTTTTGTGGTTTTTTTTGTACATCTATTATCCGTTCCTACCAATACATGTTTCCTATAGGATTTTGTTGTTCTAGGAAGTAGTCCTTCACACATAAAATATTATTCAATTAATTAATTAATTAGCCTTATGTATCATTGTAAAAGTTTTCGCAAAGAGCATTTCTTATGTATTTCTTGATCTTTCACGTGTGGCTCAAATATTTGATGTGACATTGAACTGTATTGTTGCTTAAAGAATACTATTGGAAATAATATCAGATGTAGGTTTTTGTTTAAAAGTTTTTAAAACTACAACGGCTGGTAAAATCAATGTTTTACCTATAGTGTTTTCCGTATTTTGATGTAAGTAAAGAGATATTGTAAGACTCTCGCAAACCATCATCTTCTCTAAATGATGTCGAAGAGAAATTTTGTGGGTCCATTCTTTGTCTTTGAGTGTTCTAAAGTTTATCAAATCTTCATCTATTTTGTTAGGGTGGAATTGTCTCAAGTGATCTTCCTGTGTCGTTGGTCTCATATCGTTATAAAAATGCAAATAAAGCAACCGCTAGTATGACAAGGAAAGAATAAATACCAATTTTCAATAATCAAAGTTGTACAGTCTACATTCTTTTTGTTAAACATTAGTTACATGTAAACAAAATTAGGCTAGTTAAATAAGTATTGAAACTAAATATCACAATTGTTCGTTTGAATAGCAGGATAAATGTTTAAAGGATTAACTCGGGTACAAATCAACAAATCATATATTAGTGTATAAAAGAATTAAATTAATTTTAAATGAAATCTATTATCGTGGACCCCCGTGGACATCTCATAGACCCCCAATTTATGTTTTCCCTTTCGTAGACCCCTTGGAAGTCATCGTAGACCCCTGGGGGTCTATATTGACCACTTTGGGAATCACTGCTCTAGATGGTGGATCTAGATCTACTTATTGCAAATGATGATTGATCATTCTTGATTCAATCATCTAATCTAGATCTAGTCTTGAATCGGGATATAAATTTATATAGTCTAATATGTACACTCTAGAACAGGGGTTCTCAACCAGTGGGTCGCGACCCCCTTGGGGGTCGATTGACAATTTGTCAGGGGTCGTTTAAGACCATCGAAAGTATGGCCTAATCTAAAATGTAAAACTTGACACATACATGTTTTTGTAACAACGGAAATTACTATTTTTATTGTTATTCGAAGATAGATGTAGCAGACAGCAGAATCAGAATTCATTTCAAACATTTTAATTGTCGCAGCAGAACAAATTTCAACAGTTTAAGTAAATGCGCTTAATGCATAAGCCTGGTCGTGTTGTAAAGCTCTGGTATGTCGTACGTAAGGTCAAGAGTCATTACTTATCGTCAATAATAATAAGATATAAGTGAAGTTTAAGGTTCGCCACTTATAAAGTTAATATAAGGTGTCTCTTTGAAATACTAAGGTGTTAAATCTGTAATTTGTGAACCAAAATGTGTACGTTTTGAAAAAGGTTGAACAGTGCATCCATAAATTTGAATTTTAATACGTAAACTTTGTATAGAAATGCATAACGTATTGGAGAACATGAACCTTGGATGAACTTCTAATGGTAGTAGGGCAGAAAAGCATGGGCCTCTCGTAGTGCTCTGGTAAGAAACTCTGTTGTGGGCCTCTCGTAGTGCTCTGGTAAGAAACTCTGTTGTGGGCCTCTCGTAGTGCTCTGGTAAGAAACTCTGTTGTGGGCCTCTCGTAGTGCTCTGGTAAGAAACTCTGTTGTGGGCCTCTCGTAGTGCTCTGGTAAGAAACTCTGTTGTGGGCCTCCCGTAGTGCTCTGGTAAGAAACTCTGTTGTTGAACGTAGTGTCTCATAGCCTCCATGGAGTTCAAGTGACCCTTCAGTTGTCTCCCCGCAGCATTTGGACACTCTCGTCAGACATTCACCAATGTTTCCTCTGCCTGCCCCATCAGTTTGTATGTTAATTGTAGCGAAGTTATTTAAGTCGAATTATCAGTGATGCCATTTGCTAATGCTTTGCGGACAGAATTTCATCAAACTTTCCAAATTACTTAACATCCCATTGTGCACCTGCCAGAACTCCAATAAAAGTCAAAAGTTAAAATGTTTAGGAAACAGAAATAGTTTATTGAACTCATTAATAAAGATGCAGCGAAAAATTTCTCTATTACAGACATCTGGATCAAGTGTTTACAGTCATGTCCCAAAATTGTCTGTGTTGCATTTTCTTCTTCAAATTGCAATAATACATTATTTGCAGAACAGCCTGTTCACTATCATGTCTAAATACAGGAAAACGTCACAAGTGTGTGCAATGTGAATAATATATGAATTAGAAATAATAAGATAAATAAATGCATATCTTAAAGATATATTATAGAGAATATAATTACATACTGTTTCATGATTAAACATAAAGCTTTGGCAATGAAAATCAGATTTACTGTGGGGGGGGGGGGGGGGTCGAGGCATAGTGAGAAATTGTAAAAAGGGGTCGCCGAGCAAAAAAGGTTGAGAACCGCTGCTCTATGTAGATCTCTCTATATAGTATATTCTATCTAAAAAGCCTATAGATATAAATCTAGATCTAGAATCTAGACAATAGGCTAGATCTAGACAGTCTCTAGATGTAGAATTAATCATTCTAGATCTAGTCTAGATTTTCTTCGTCTACAATCGATCTAATATCTAAGCATGAATGACATCTGTCATCCAGTTTAGAATATAGATCTAGATCTACTTTTTTTTTCTAAGTATAAATGACCTCAAGGCTAGGATTACATCTAGATCTAGATTATTCTTTATCTTCTAGATATAGAGTCAATATAATTTTAAGCATAATAATAGCAATAATTATAATTTTTATTGTCCATAAGGAGATTTGTCTTACAATTTGTGCATTACACCAATAAAAGACATTGTAACTGAAAAAAAACAAAAAAAAAACAATTACATCTAGATGTCTAGATCTAGCTAAATCTACTCAACAGGAATGACCTCTAGATCTAGTTCTGTTCACGATTGCTTTAGATATAACATTTTGTTACAATCAGTGCCGGATGGTATATAATACATAACATTTTCTGTTACATTCAGTGCCGGGTGGTATATAATACATAACATTTTCTGTTACAATCAGTGCCGGGTGGTATATAATATATAACATTTGCTGTTACAGTCAGTGCCGGGTGGTATATAATATATAACATTTTCTGTTACATTCAGTGCCGGGTGGTATATAATATATATAACATTTTCTGTTACAATCAGTGCCGGGTGGTATATAATATATAACATTTTCTGTTACAGTCAGTGCCGGGTGATATATAATATATAACATTTTCTGTTACATTCAGTGCCGGGTGGTATATAATATATATAACATTTTCTGTTACAATCAGTGCCGGGTGGTATATAATATATAACATTTTCTGTTACATTCAGTGCCGGGTGGTATATAATATATAACATTTTCTGTTACAGTCAGTGCCGGGTGGTATATAATATATAACATTTTCTGTTACAGTCAGTGCCGGGTGGTATATAATATATATATAACATTTTCTGTTACATTCAGTGGAGGAGTTCTTTTAGCAATAAAAAACACTCTTATAGCAGAAGAAATTACCTTACCTAACTCAAAAAACATAGAATCTACATTTTGTAAAATTAATACCACCTCAACATCCCTTATAATAGGCAGCATTTACAGACAACCAAATTCTAGTTTAGAATACATGCAGGAACTATGTAATCAGGTTACTACACTTAAAGAGACAAATAAAAATGCAGTTTTTTGGATTATGGGTGACTTCAACCTACCTGATATAAATTGGAAAACACTAACCATAGATAAACACCAAAACCTTAAGGACATAAATGAGCTTTTCATAGAAACTTTACACAACCTAAGTTTAGATCAAATCATTAAAAAGCCAACTAGATTAAACAACACATTAGATCTCTTCTTAACCAACAGACCTGGATTAGTAGTTGATTATGATATTATCCCTGGTCTATCAGACCATGAGATCATAAAAATACACAGTCAGATAAAAGCAGTAGCCAATACAAAAACCAAAAGAAAAATCTTACTCTGGAATAAATGTAACCTAACACAACTACACCAAGCTGCATTAAACTTTCAACAAACATTCTTATTAGAAAAAGACATTAACCAACCAGTCGATGACCTCTGGAATTTCATTAAAAACCATCTTAAAAGCATTATAGAAAATCATATACCAACTAAATACACATCAAACAAAATAAATAAATGCTGGTTTAATAATAGACTAAAGAAGCTTTGTAAACAGAAGGAAAACCTATATAGAAAATTTAAAGAAACCAAGGCAGAAAGAGTTTACAAAAAGTATATAAAAATTAAACACCTAACCCAAAAAGTAAGCAGACAGCTGCAGAGTGAATACATAAACAATGTAATATCTAAAGATAACAACAAAAACCTATGGTCATACATTAAGTCTAAGAAAATGGAAAAAACAGGCATAGCGCCATTAAAAGATGAACATAACATAATACATAATGATAATGAAACTAAAGCAAACATCCTAAACAAATACTTTGCATCAGCATTCTCAGCCCCAGGAGACAAAGACATATTTTTTTAATTTGAACCAAGTAGACAACATAGAAGATTTAGTAGTACAAGAAAATGGAATTAAAAAACTATTAGCCAACACCAAACCAAATAAAGCGTCTGGACCTGATGGTATTCCAGCTAGATTACTCAAAGAACTAAGCAATGAGCTAGCCACAGTGTTCAAAATACTCTTTCAGGCATCGCTTAACCAGGGCAGAGTACCAAAGGACTGGAAAGAAGCTAATGTCACCCCCCTATTTAAAAAAGGAGAAAAATCTGATCCAGGAAACTACAGACCAGTATCACTTACCAGCATCACATGTAAAATACTAGAACACATAATATGTAGCAATATCATAAACCACTTAGACAAACATAATGTCCTCACCCCATACCAACATGGCTTTAGGAAATATAGATCATGTGAAACACAACTAATAGGACTAATTGATGATTTTTCAAAAGGTTTAGATAATAGTGAACAAATAGATGCTATCTTACTAGATTTTTCCAAGGCTTTTGACAAAGTTCACCACCATAGTTTGCTTAAAAATTTAAAATATTTCGGCATTAACGGTCCACTGCATCAGTGGATAAAAGATTTTCTGATAGGGAGAGAACAAACTGTAATAATAAATGGCTCTAAATCAACACCAATAACAGTAAACGCAGGTGTACCTCAAGGAACAGTCTTGGGTCCACTACTATTTTTAATTTACATAAATGATTTACCAAATTGCATTAGTTCAGGAACAAAAGTCAGATTATTTGCAGACGATTGCATAATATATAGAACAATAAAAACAAAACAAGACACAGATATTTTACAAAGAGAATTAGATGAATTACAGAAATGGGAATCAAATTGGAGCATGTCTTTCCACCCAGAAAAATGTCAGTTGTTAAGAGTAACAAAAAAAACTAAAACAAATTAATTCCACTTATCTTATTCATGGCAAACCAGTAACACAGACTAAAAACTCAAAATGCCTAGGTGTTATAATAAATGAAAAACTGTCATGAAATCCACATATTGATGAAACTATAAAAAAATCCAACAAAGCATTAGGGTTTATTAAAAGAAATTTTTTATAAATCAAAGAAGAACATAAAACTAAAATGTTATTTAACCTTGGTTAGGCCAATAATAGAATATGCATCCACCGTGTGGGACCCCTCAACTCAAGAAAACATTAAGAAACTGGAACAAACACAAAATAGAGCAGTGAGATTCATAACAAACGAATATTCACATTTGACTAGGGTAACACCACTAGTAAAATCACTAAATTTAGAAAGCCTTCAGGACAGAAGACTCAAAAGTAAAGTAGCAATTATACATAAAACACTGAATCATAATCTTCAAATACAAAAACAAAATTTAATAAAATACTCTGAAAGACACAAAAATAAAGGCACATTCCTCGTCCCATATGCTAGGACAAATTTGTACAAATACTCCTTCTTCCCTAGTGCTATTAGAGCATGGAATGGGTTGCCTGAGCTAGCCAGAAAAACCAGTGACTTGGCAGAATTTAAGTCATTGGTTAATATGCATGACTAAATGCATGACGCGTAGGACGTAATCATCTTCTTTTTTGAAGTAACGTCTGTATTATATAAGATAAGATAAGTGCCGGATGGTATACAATATATAACATTTTCTGTTAAATTCAGTGCCGGGTGGTATAGACTCTATATAATAGAAGGTGATGCATAGTACACGTAGGTTTGCCTCCCCATGGTTAATAACTTAAACAAGAATGGAAATATTTTCTCAAGTAATGATGAAAAAAAAAAGTTCACTATTAAATTAGTCACTCAATTAAACTGAACTAAATACTTTTTGTCTAGAGTGTGACCCACGACCTCTCAGGTTCCCTGGACACAGTCATCCACCACAAGACAAGATGCTAACAACTATAAATATATATAGATATCTAAATACCAACACTGGATAACTGTCTTTAATCTAGATCAGGGGTTCTCAAGCTGTGGATCGCGACCCCCTTGGGGGTCGATTGACGATTTGCCAGGGGTCGCCAAAGACCATCGAAAAACTGGTTTGTTTTGTCTATTATTTTATTCCTGTGTGTGTGTGTGTGCAAAGGGGGGGGGCGCGTCAAAGTGGGCAATTGTAAAAAGGGGTCGCCGGGCTGAAAAGGTTGAGAAGCGCTGATCTAGATCTAGAATAGAATAAGGCACTTACGTTTTTCTCGTGTGTATTTTCATTATTGCCAGCTCTTTTCAATATGTAGGCGATCCACTAGTTCTGTAAGTGTGTAGGCTGTCTTAAACGTATTGATAGTGTGTTAACCCCATCCGCCCTAAAAGTATGGTTCTGATATTCGTTTTGTTGTGCGTAGACCCCCCCCCCCCCCCCAAAAAAAAAATGAGGCAAACTTTTTTTTTATTCATTCACTTTTCTGCCTATCAGTCTCTTTCAATCTTCTAAAAAAAATATCTTCATCTGTCTTCTAGGACTCCCTGCTTTCTTCTCATTCTCTATTCCGACTCGGCTGTCCCATGAATCTTGTGTCTTTAGTTTTAGTGTCACCGTGAAGAGAGGCTACTCTGATCAGTCGGCCTTTAAGGAAGACTGTAAGGCAGCCATTTTCTGAAAAAGGACGGTTGTTGTACTGATCAACACATAAGGAATTTTTGGCTTGAGTACATTCCCCTTTTCAGCATAGGAAATGTAGTTTAAATCTGTAAAACGCCATTTAGTTATTTATTGCAGTCTGGTCCAATCTGGCATGTTTGTATTTTTACGTATTAATGGAAAACAAATCGTTTCGTAATAGAACTGTCAGAATAAGATATTTCCGTCTCTCGTAAAGATTTTGCGTAGCTGCTGCATAGTGAAGTCATAAATCGAGGGCTGTATGAGAGCTGCATCTTGTTTTTTGCTGCCTTTTGGGGGCAACTTTCATTTAACTATATATGTGGTGTGTGTTTGTGTGGTGTGTGTGTGTTTGTGTTTTCACATACAGTCACATTAGAGAAACTGATCCTAGCACGTACAACATACTGAATTCATATAACACATACATACATTCAATCACATTTTTTCAGTCATGATATGTGATCTGACATTGAACCCAAGGCATTACTTGTTGATTTCTTGATCTTGAGCCGAGCTTGACCTCGAACCGGCAAATAAAAACAACTGCAGCACCACCAGTAGGTCAAAGGTCAGAGGCTAAACTTCTCACATTAACGCCTACCTGATTATCCAACAACGTTGAATAAGAAAACGGGTTATCGTTCCTGGAGATGCCAAGCATTGAATTTGCTGTCTGATTGTTGCCCCTGCTTCCCCCTAGGCTGGTGCTGAGATGTGGTGTTCAGAATATGACTAATTTTGTGGAGATTTCTGTGAATTCTAAGCATAGCATCGTCACGTGACTGTTATTCTTTTAAATAATAATGTAAAACGCAACCTTAATAACCATAGCGTTAGATTTTTTTACCTTTACCTATCCCTTAGTCTGTTGGACCGTTGGGGCACCACGCAAGACTTGTCCACCGTCTTTCTCCATTCATCCCTTTTTTTTTTTTTTTTTGCCTTGTTTAGAACCTCTCTCAATGGCAGGCCCGTCCATTCTTTAATGCTGTCCTCCCATCGCTTTTTCTGTCTGCCTTCTTCTTCTTTTTACCTGGCACTGTTCCCTGTAGGAAGGTCTTTGCGAGCCCCTAGATTATTTTGTTTAAAACAGAATGCTGTGAAAGTATGCTAGGGTGAAGTCCCCATACCATTTGTTTTTACTTTTGGCAATTCTTGATGCCCTCGTGGCTGATCGTTTTGAGACTCTCCCGCCCCTCCTAATGTGTACACGTTTGTTGCAATGGCAAGTCTAGTGCGCTGTATGCTGTACAGTACAATTTGTACGTGAGAGAGAGAGAAATGAGAGCAAGAGAGACAAGGCCGGTCCTAACAATAGCGGGGCCCTATGAGAAACTGATTGCGCGGGGCCTAGTCTGAGTTGGAATAAGGATAATAAGCGAAAATTAAGATTTTGTATTCAAAAAAAATTTTAATAAGTCGAGGTGAGAATTCGACAGATTTTTACATTTTATTACATGAAAGCTGACAATGCCTTTTTCTTTTACCACGCGTAGTATTGGCGTTTTCTGCAATGAACGACGCCCACAAATGAAAATTTTGTCTATTTTTCAAGAGATTTGTATGAGTTTTCAGGAGATTTTAGTAAATTCAGGAGATTTCCAGGAATTTTTCGGATATATTTTGCAATTTAATAATTACACATAGAATTGGCGCGGGACCTATGAAAGCGCGGGTCCCACTGCGACCGCATAGGTTGCGGTGGCCTAAGACCGGCCCTGAAGAGAGAACTACTGATAAAGACGTCTTCGTAATAGTCCTAAGAGTTATAATATTCTCTGAGTTCTATGGAAGTCTGCCTCCAACTGCCTCCCCTAAACAAAGTTCTGTTTGAAAAAGTCCAAGCAGTTGTACATTATTACATCTCTCATTACCGATGGCTCGTATTTCCAAGACGATCGGACTAGAAGCGAGGCCAAAGGCCGAGCACACACAGGAAATTCTCCCATAGTACCACATCAGCCGAACAGGTGTCCTCCATAAAAAACGGTCCCCATGTACGTGGGTAGTGACATGTTTGTTGTGGCTATGAGTAAAAAAGGGAATTCCCCAAAGTTAAAAAAAGGTAGCTTGTGGAATATGGTCTTTATGTATAGTTTCCGAAAGTAAAGGGTCTGCCTGATGGTATAGTTTCCGAAAGTAAAAGGTCTGCCTGAGGGTATATAAAGTCTATTGGGAATAGAAATTTCGTTCCTCTACTGGTCGGGTAAAGTGGAGGGATTTGGTTATGCGAACTGTCACAACACACCTATGATGTAAGTCAATGGACATAATGAGGATAATTTTATTCCCTGCATTTATCTGGAAACGACATCTCCTGAATTTTTCTAACACAAATGTTTTGAACAAAGAGCAGATTACTCTAAAGGTCTTTGGTATGAAGACCTCTAATATTATCTCCATTTGTCATATTTAATAATAGCCGGATGGAAACCACATAAAAAGGTTTTTATAATCAGTAAACATAGATACTGACCATTGGGAAGAGATAGCCTTAGACCGCACTAGTTGAAGAGAAACGGTGACCAAGAAAGCTATAGACAGCGAGAAAACATGGGCCGCAGCTCTTGATGCAAAACTTGCCCCACGGAAAATGGCCAACGCCTGTAACACCAAAGCGAAAGCTACCTTGACATGCAATATATGTGGACGGGGGTGTCTCTCCAAAATAGGGCTACACGGCCATATGAAGAAGTGTTCGAGATGAACCATGGTCGTTTCACGACTGAAGGAGACCGATGAGACTAGCCGGATAGGACCCGCTGCCAGCGGGCTTTAGTTTCGGGTAGTACTGATCTAGTGGATTGAATTTCGATCTATGTCAAACATGGAAAATGTTCCCTATCTAATATAAGATACTGTGAAAACGGGTTTACCCGATTTGTTAAAAACTTCCGTTCTGTGGTAGAGATACAATTAGGTATTTTTGTCAATGTATAGGTCCCTCATGCTGTCATGATCTAAGGAACATTTATGCCAAGTTTTAATAAGATTGATGAAATGGTTTTGATTTTTATTCAGGGCATACATACATACATTCACCTTACATTCCGCTTTTATATTATAGATATTTATCACTATTGACTCCATCGCTATTCATGCTACTTGTTCTGATAGCCTAAATTCACGGTGAAGCCCCCAAATGATCGACAGATGTCTTATTATATATCATCCAGTGAATGATAGTTACAAATGCCAAGTACAAAGCCATCCAAGCCACTGTACTCTGTGGACCCTAGCTACTAATTCTATTACCCAATGTTGTTGGTCTGCTAGACCCGCGTGCCTATAGTTTGTAAAACTAATTAGTTCAGCTCAATTAAGTTCTAACGAAGATAATTGGCTTTTGAAATAGTCTGTTCTCCATTCTCAGACAACAATTTTAAGCAATGGCAAGAGTCCTGGAGATAGTTGTGAGATCTTGTAGTAGAGGGAAGGAATTTACATTTTCCTATTTTAAAGTCTCTTATCTCCCTTACCTAGAGTCTTTTGGGTTTCAATGGGAGCTCCACTTCCGCGCGAACTCAATTTAGTTAGCTATCACGTGACAGGTGTGCTCATATTTCTTTATAGTTTAAATATATATTGCGAAAAAAAAAACACACACACACACGCGCACATAAATGCGACTTATATTATTGGAGGGACACTTCTTATTCCATATGCTAGAGTCAGTAGAGAATGGAGTTGCTTGAATCAGCCAGGAAACCCAACGACTTAGCAGAGTTTAAGTCAGTAATGACTAGGTTGACACGTGAAATGCGTGAGACGTAATTGTCTTCTCTTTTGAGGTCACGTCTGGAATCGAATTTAAGCATTGTAAAATCCAATTTGTTTAGCATTTTCGCTTTTTGCGTAAACTTGCTTTTGTTTCTTGGTGGGCAACGGTAATTTTAATACCGTCTCCGTGACAGTGTTTAGAATTGAAAACTTTATCGTGAATATCCACAGTGTTCAACATTTTTAAAGATTTAGCCTAAATCTGTGTTTCCTAAACTGTCATCCGCGGAACCCTAGCGTTCCACGGGGCCTGAATAGCAGATCCGGAGAAGTATTGGAATAATTAACTAGTAGGCCACGACGTGAATTAAGCTCTCTAAAAAAATTAGCAAAGTAGTCCGCTAAATACTCTGAATATGCGAAGTGTTCCGTTAAGGTAGAAGTTTGGGAACCACTGGTCTAAACAAAGACTTCATGTTGACGAGTTAAACTGAAAGTTTATAAAGTTTTTTTTTATGCAATCTCCATCAACATATTGCACAACTTTCAATAGTTCTCTTCAAAAAAATGCAACTTCTAAATTATTTTGTACAAATTCAAATATTTAGATATACTGTGCACAGAGTTGTGTCTTGAAAAGTAAAAAAAAAAATATTGCCAGGAAATTTGGGCCTCGGACTCATCTTTAAAATCAGCTTATCTTATCATTCCTTGCCTTCTTCTTCCTTGTTCTCATTATTATGTTGTAGCGTTCAGATGACTAGAGTCCACTTTAAGGATGGACTGTTCAGTAGTTTCCAAATCAGGCAGCTCTCTATATAGTTTTCTTTCTATAGGGGTGTTGGGGTCGGTGTCTTATTCGGATCTCTGGTAAAGGATTCATTATCGGTATGGTTTCAGCTGTTAACTTTGTCCAGAGGTTTATATCTTGAATGTTTAAGAAATAATAGTGGTTTGTGTTCTTTTAATGTTTCTAGTCTTTCAATAATTAATTTATCAATCAAAATGACATATGCATGTGGCATTTTACGTCACGAGAGACGATCTTTTCCCTTTGCAACTTCTTGTGTGACTAAAGAGGCCAATCCTTGATACACCTGCGATCGCAGGTTGGGCATATATAATCACCAGGCGCCGTTGCATTTTCACCCTTCTTTCTGCTTCTGTTGTGTATGACATCTGCAATCTATGACCCTTCCTTTATGCTCTCTCTCTCCATGTGGACCTGTCCAGTGCCACCTCTTCCCAGTTGCCAGTGTCGATTTTGATAACGAACAAATGGGCGACCAGCGGCTCTCCTGCCTTCTATTAGATCGCCATAGCTATAGGTCAATAGCCGCACTGCCTTGTGTGCGTGTCCCTGTAAGGTCTAAGGCTAAGGGAGTAAACAAAAAATCCGGTCCTGGAGCCCCGTAGGCAGGGGGACAGTAGTAGAACTACTGCTCTCTGGCAAACTCCTGCAGCCACCTGTCCCCACATTGTGATGGCTCGCCATCCCTCTGGACCCGGTCAGTATGGAAGAGAGGCGTGTGCTGACGCGTGGGCAGCCCAGCACTCGCAAATTTACCGCCCAGGCTTTCCCCCAGCAATGGAGAGGTCACACCATCTCTGAAATGACATATAATCTTTCTTTAACTATGTAATTTAACGAAAACTGGCGTGACAAAAATTAAGCTTGCAGACGGAGTATATTCATATATATATATTTTCTTACTGTTATATCTTCACATCCAAAAACACACACATACACATACACGCATACGATGCATGTACAGACACCTCTGGCTCCGGTGTCTCTCGACTTCTGGTTGTTTGCAATTAAACAAACTAACTCAGAGTTATCTCTCTTGATGTTTTTAACTTTCAACATGTCGCCCACAAAATGGCGTTCTCCAAAAAACTTGTTAAATGAACTCTGCAAACGTGAGCCTCATTCAGCCAAAATGTTCACACACACTTTTTTTTTCACCCTTGAATCTATAATCTTAAAGGTCATGCTGACCGAGTATCGCCTGCTTTTTTTTAAATTTTGTAATTGATTTTTTAACCAAATTTAAATGTTTTCAATTTTATTTTTAATTGAAAAGGGAAATAGTGGATTGAAAAATGTGACTAGCCATTAACCGGAAGTGGCGAACGTGTCATGCACAAAGAAAAACATAAACTTAGAAACTGAAACAAATGTTTTTAGCAGATTTTGTAAATAAACGAATAGTGCAATTAATCTGCGCCACTAGCAGTGGGGGGTAACAAAAAACCCAGCTTTTTTTTTCTTCTTCTCATTTTTCATGTCAGAGGGTTCAGAGGGTTCAGATCAGTAATCCTATATCTTAGATGAACTGCGCAGTGGTTTCCAGATCAGGCAGTTCTCGTATAGTTTTTCTTCTATATCAGGGTTTTGGGCCTTCAGGCCTCTTGATATAGTATGCAGCTTTGAAGGACATGGTTAGCATTCTTTGTGATGCTCCACAAGGGCAGGTTTCAGTTTCCGGAACAGATGTTGTCTCATTCCGTTGTGTCCGGTTCTGCGTTGGTCATATCGAGATAGCTTATAATAGGCGTCTGTTTTCCTGCAATTTGGATGTTAAAGCCATTGCTGTTTTAATCTGTTTATAATAAATTTCCTATTCAATCGTACAGCTGTCGTCTCTTTCTGGACCCCACCCCCCGACAAAATCCGCCTCTTGAGTTTGTGTGATAACACAAACTCTCTTTGTAATCTTGTTCTTGTAAATACCATGACTGGAGGTTTTTCAAAAGGTAATATAAAGCTCACCTTTCAGAGCTTACGATCTCTAAGGCAAGGTGATGTAAAGGTTTATGTGGCCCACGGTTAACGATGGTGTCATGTGGCCAGCACTACGACCAGCAGCTTTTACTTTTCCCCAATGTCAGGTACCCATTAGAGCTGGGTTTCGAACCCCGGTTCGGAAGCCAAGTGCTTTACCGTTCAGCCACCGCGCCTCCCAAACATAATATATAAAACTTGATTTGAGTTCTTGAACAATCTAATTTTCTCTCTGTCTCTGTAGAAAAAAAAAATCACAAATTCAATTATTTGACCTTTTCCTTGTTTCAAGCCTCGCTAAAAATAGCAGAGAAAAATCACGTGCCTAAGGGTTAAAAATAACGAAGCGTTCAATTGGTTAAACAATAGCGTATTGACCTAGATAATCGACCAAAGCTATCGACCAATATGTTAACATTGAATTTGGTGACAGATTTTCTATGCGCTCTTGGGTCTGACAATAAAAACAAAACACCTGTGAATTTTTCTTACCTTGCCTCGTGTACTCAAAACAAGGATTGGATAATTTTATAGAAACAAAATCTTTTAAGATGGAATACCACTTATATGACCTTCAAATCATCTATGACCTCTGATGGTCATAGATAATACATTTATGATCAAAGATGGACAGGATAACTTCTATAACTCAAAGACATTGAAATATATTTTTTTCATCTCTTCTATCCCACACCAAACAACATTTCTTTTCCCGCCAATTTGCCCTACAAAATAGCTCCATAACTAATGTAATAAATACAACTCACACGGACACACGCACACTTTTTATTTTGCCTAGAACTCTTCAATAAATGAAGATGTTCGGATGATTACGAAAGCTCTTTAAAAAAAAAAAAAAAAGGAAAAAAAAAATACAAGTGTTAAAAAATGTACGTGCTGGATAGCTATCTATGACGTCACAGCCAGCCGCGAGGTGGCGCTATGGCGCGAGACTGGCAGACGTAAGACATAAAATGAGTTTTTGAGATTATATTTTTGTTCATTGCCTTCTCGTTTTCCTGATATTTGATAATGTTTAACTTTTTTTTTTTTTTTTAGACATATTATTTCATTAATAAATTCATTTATTCATGTTTTGAGCATATATTCATCGTTTAAAACTCCTATCTTGTGTACGTTCGGTAAGGATTATGGCTGACCAAATATTTTATGCAAACACCCTATAAGCGAGTTTATTACACGAAATAATTAATTTTCTAAATCTGTTTGACTTATTTGCGCTATAGCCTATGCCCACGATACCTTCTGAAAGTGTGTACGGTGCAAAGAGAACAAAATGCAGAGATTAGAGAAATGAAAGAAAAAGATTACATACAGATTTGAGAATGTATCTGTTGAATGAATGAAATCACCTTTTTTTTAAAAAAAATGTTCTTTCAATACAAATTGAACAGTTTGTGTCAGTTTAACAGGCGCAGAAAAAGGAAGATAAAAAAATTATCACAACTTTGTACATAAATAATGTCATTTAATTTTTCGTTCAGAATAAATAAAAACTATGTGGACTTGTTGCATTAGGGAGTGTGGAGAATTTTTTTAATATAAAAAGCTTTCCCCTGGCACCACAAGACAAACAACGCAATGTTGATCTTTAGTTTGGCTACTGTATCCAACTATTACGATATGATATTTACAATCAAACGTAAATCTTTGAATATGTATTGTCAGCGTTCGATTCCACTTTTCGAATTTTATATTACTATGGTCACTATTCAATACACTCCAGCATATCGTTTAATAGGAAGTTTGAATCTATAGAACAAGGTGTAGGATGTATGCTTTTGATCTCTGTTATATGTATAGGATAAAGTATATAGTGTACATTTTAAAGTTAATTGCATTGTATCCTCTATTTTATATTTCATTTTCAGTGAATATTTCTTTCACTTGTTGTACATCTACGAATGCACGACATGGCCTAAATTGTGCCGGTGCGCCAAATACCCAAAATACAAATACAGTACATCTACCAATAATATGGAGGATTTGATAAACTTATATGGTTCCCCCCCCCCACCTTTTTTTTTTTCATTTTAGGAAGTTATTTCCCCTCGACATAGAGATCCTTAGAGTATTTGATGTTGAGTAAATGCCCCTGCTTCACTGTCCTTTTGGATCCAAATTTCCGTAATACTTTTTTTTTAAGCTCCCCTTATATATAGAGATGGATAGAACCTCTGAGAACCTCTGAGATTGTAACTAGTTAACTTTCATGGTTGGTACTGATACATTTCGCTAGCAAACACTCGGCCGGCTGGAGTTCAACAAAGATGGTATCAGCATCTAATCAACAGATCTTCTTTTGCTAACGGCACCCAGCGAACGAATGGTGCAATTTGCCTGTGGAGGGCGTGCTTCAAGGGTAACACCCATCATCTGGATGGCGCCCACCTGGCTTTGCAATATCTTGAAAAATGTTTTTTTTTTTTTTTGGAAAACATCATTGTTCAGAAGTAAAAAAAAAATGTTAATGAAATTGCTTTAAAGTACAAGATTAAAATGTTTGGGGGGAATTAGACCGTCCATTTTAACTGCTCGTTAGTCTCTTGTTATTCTTAGCAACTAATTTGGTTAGAGAGTTTGCCAATGAGTGGATTTAGAAATGACGTCATCGAGATAAGGAGCCTGTTGTTTGGGGGTGACCGCATTGTAGTTACTGATGGGATCTAGGACTTAAAAAACACTTTCACTTACTGGTAGTCCTACTTGACATGATGATGTTTTGTGATGCTCGACCCACTGTGGCCATAATTGACTAACGTCAAAATGGCTGTGTGAAGCGTCTAGTGTGGTAGCTTGACTTGTTGCCACCGCTGGCTAGCATCTGTGAAAGGGGAGAAGTTTTGTAAGTCTCTCTTGCCAGTACATAGCCTCTCCACAGCAAGTCCTATGCAGTACCTCCTCGTGGTGGCAGATGGAAACTGAGGCTGCGAAGCCTCAGGCTAAACTGCAAGGGTCTCGGAGGAGGTTTGGCCCCAAGATGTGAGGCAGGCATGGCCCGACGGCGTGCGGACACGCCCTGTTGCCCACAAACCAAACCCCTAGCTATAGGTCAATAGCCGCACTGCCTTGTGTGTGTGTCCCTGTAAGGTCTAAGGCTAAGGGAGTAAACCCTAACAGAAAATCCGGTCCTGGAGCCCCGTAGGCGGGGGGACAGTAGTAAGACTACTGCTCTCTGGCAAACTCCTGCAGCCACCTGTCCCCAAATTGTGATGGCTCGCCATCCCTTTGGACCCGGTATGACGTGTGGGCAGCCCAGCCCTCGCAAATTTACCGCCCAGGCTTTCCCCCAGCAATGGAGAGGTCACTCCATCTCTGACAGTAATGTCTTTGGAAAAACACGGAGAGTGGTAGTTACCGGTGATAAGTTCCTAGCTGATTGGCGTAAACTGGAACGCCAGGGACCACTCTTGACGGTAGGAGGGGCTTTTTAGCCTCACTGGATAGCTACTGCCTGCCTTAAGCCGAGCAGCCCTCGGACAGTAAAGTGCTATCCCGCCACAGCTTGCCGCACCACTGGGTGCTTGGTGCTAAGACAAAATCAAAAAGCAAGCTGCTCACCCGCACCTGCAAATACAATCAAAAGAAAACCCTCAACATTAATGCGTTTAGCAAGCTGGAACATACGGACAATGTGTCCTGGCTTCAATACTGACCCTGAACTAGTCACAGACATGCGTCAAACAGCTATCATCGACAGAGAACTCAGCAGACTAAACATTGATGTGGCCTGCCTGCAAGAAACCAGACTGGCAGACAGCGGATCTCTTACAGAAAGCAACTATACATTCTACTGGCAAGGAAAACCAGAACAAAGCCCTAGAATACATGGCGTCGGCTTCGCAATAAGAAACAGTCTCGTCCCCTGCATCGCGATGTTTCCCATTGGCAATGAAAGAGTATCACACATGAAATTTGCATCACCGCAAGGCAAAGTTAATATAATCTGTGCTTACTCACCAACCCTTGCTGCACCGGAAGAGGACAAAGACAGATTCTATCAAGCTCTAGAGGACGTAATTAAAAGTATTCCAAAATCCGAGCACCTCTATATAAATGGAGACTTTAATGCCCGTGTTGGTGATGGAAATGATGCATGGCCACAATGCTTGGGACCTCATGGTGTTGGCAAAATCAATGACAATGGCCAAAGGCTACTCGAGTTTTGTAGCTCTCATGAACTGTGTGTAACAAATACATTCTTCTCTGGCAAGGCACGCCATAAAGTCTCTTGGCAGCACCCACGCTCAAAAAGGTGGCACCAGCTTGACCTCTGCATCACCCGAAGGATGGATCTGAAAAGTGTCATCCACACCCGTTCATACCATAGTGCGGACTGCAACTCAGACCATTCACTAGTGCTAAGCAAAATCAAACTACTTCTCAAGAAGGCTTATACTTCCACTCAACCCAGAACTAGGCGAATTAACGACAACCATGTAGGTGACCCAGAGAAGTGTGCACTCTTTGGCGAGCTCCTGAACAGTTCAATCCCCTCGTTAAGTAATGAAGAAGACATCTCTATCAGATGGGAGAAATTAAGAGATGTAATCTACAGTTCGGCAATCACCGCCTTTGGGCCTCAAAAACACAAAAATGTAGACTGGTTTGAGGCGAATCTAGCACAAATGGAACCTTGCATCGAGAAAAAGCGATCTGCACAACTCGCTCTCAAGACAAAGCCAAGTCCAAGATCTTTGGAGGCCTTCAAAAGTGCTAATAAAGAGGCGAAACAAATGGCTAGAAAATGTGCTAACAACTTTTGGAGGGATACCTGCAACAGAATCCAAGACAGTCTCCACTCAGGAAATAGCAAAGCTCTATTTGATGGCATTAAAGCGGCCCTGGGTCCAACAGTGTCTAAGCCTGCCCCCCTTCTATCCAAATCAGGAGAAAAAATTACAGATCAAACCAAGCAGCTAGAACGTTGGACAGAACACTACCTCGAAGTCTATGCCACACAGAACACAGTAGACGATGTCGCCCTGGCTTCTCTACCAGATCTTCCAGTACTGGAATGCCTAGATGATCTTCCGAGCCTCAGTGACCTTAAAAAAGCAATTAACTGCATAAAAAATAGAAAATCTCCTGGGAGTGATGGTATCCCAGTGGAAGTAGTGAAAGTCAACGAATCACTCCTGCTCCCTGAACTCTATATTCTCCTCTGCCGCTGTTGGGAAACAGGTCATGTCCCACAGGACATGCGTGACGCAACTATAGTCACAATATACAAGAACAAAGGGGATCGGAGTGACTGCAACAATTACAGGGGTATCTCTCTCCTCAGTATAGTGGGCAAGATCTTTGCTAGAGTGGCACTATCCAGGCTGCAAGTGATAGCTTCTAGAGTCTACCCAGAGTCTCAGTGTGGATTCAGGAGTGGTAGATCCACTGTAGACATGATATCTTCTCTACGACTACTGCAGGAGAAATTCAGAGAGAGAGACAGACCCCTTTACATAGTTTTTGTTGATCTGACTAAAGCTTTTGACATGGTCAGCAGAAGTGGCCTTTTCAAACTCCTGAGGAAAATAGGTTGCCCTCCCAAACTACTGCAGTTCATTGAGTGTTTTCACGAGGAAACTAAATGCACTGTCAAATTCAATGGAGCCCAATCAGCACCTTTTGAGGTTTACAGTGGTGTCAAGCAGGGATGTGTGCTCGCACCTACTCTGTTTGGCATATTCTTCTCCTGTCTACTGCATTATGCGTACAACGACATAAACGAAGGTGTGTTTCTCCATACAAGATCCTCTGGAAAACTATTTAATGTTTCAAGGCTGCGGGCAAAAACCAAGGTTAGGAAGCTACTCGTCAGGGAACTCCTGTATGCTGATGATGCAGCTATTGTGGCTGATTCTGATATTCAGCTACAGTGCCTGGTTGACAAATTATCTGCTGCTTGCCTGAAGTTCGGCTTAAACATCAGTCAAAGCAAGACTAAGATACTTGTCCAAAACACAAACACTGCACCTCAAGTAAGCATTAATGGCCAACCACTAGAAATTGTTGATCACTTTTGTTACCTTGGCTCCATCATATCCAACAACACTCTACTGGATAAAGACATAAACAACAGGATAGCCAAGGCAATGGCCACCATGTCACGGTTGCAGAAAAGAGTCTGGGACAACATATTGCTGACTAACAGTACTAAAGCCCTAGTCTACCGGACCTGTGTGTTGAGCACCTTGCTGTACGGAAGTGAAACATGGTCAACCTACTCATGGCAGGAAAAAAAGCTGAATGTTTTCCACCTCCGATGCCTAAGGCGGATCTTTAAAATAAGGTGGCAAGATAAGATAACCAATGAGGAAGTGCTACAAAGAGCAGGGTGCCAGGACATCCGCTCTGTTATCAGCAGCAGACGCCTTGGCTGGCTTGGCCACGTTCGTAGAATGCCAGAAGGTCGACTTCCACAGGACATCCTGTATGGCGATCTGATAGAAGGCATGAGAGCCGCTGGTCGCCCACTTTTACGTTATACGGATGTATGCAAACGCGACATGAAGCTCTTCAAAATCGACACTGGCAACTGGGAAGAGGTGGCACTGGACAGATCCTCATGGAGAGAGAGCATAAAGGAAGGGTCAAAGATTGCAGATGCCATACACAACAGAAGCAGAAAGAAGGGTGAAAATGCAACGGCGCCTGGTGATTATATATGCCCAACCTGCGATCGCAGCTGTGTATCAAGGATTGGCCTCTTTAGTCACACAAGAAGTTGCAAAGGGAAAAGATCGTCTCTCGAGACGTAAAATGCCACAGAGAGAGTTCATAAGTCACTTCCTTCAGCAATGCTGAAAGATAAACTACATTAAACCAATCGTATCGCTTCATTCTACAGTAGCCGTTAGACTTAGTGACGGGCTAGTCCAGAGCTATGATACAGTTATATCTATCTATCTATCTATCTATCTATCTATCTATCTATCTATATATATATATATATATATATATATATATACATACTTGTATAAATAGATCTAAAAGCATTGGATAACTAACTCGAGAAAAAAAGTAACACTGATTCGAACAAACTGGTCAGTGTAAGGCTAGTCGAGACTACGTGTAGTCGGTCATGACAAGACAACCAAGCGATAGTGTTTGTTGTGTGTTGAGTGGTCAGGCGAGACAATACACACTGCCGTGGTTAGTCAAGCATGAAAATCTACTTTTAATACGCATTTTTTCTTTGCTTACAAGATCTAGATCTAACTGCATAGACCAAGATATATTTCTTTTACGAGAATGTAAACATTGCTGAATGGTCTCCTGATAAACAACAAGTCAATAGATTAAAACACATGTGTGACGTCACATAGAAACCCGGTGAAAGATGACAGTTTTGGATGCGCAGGAAAATTACGTTGGAAAAACATCAATTACTTAGTTATTATTGCAAATTTTAAAAAAGTATAATATATTCATTATCTGTGAATCAAAACATATATTATATCAAAAATTGTCAAAACCATCGGAGTTCCCTTTAATTAACTTTTTTATGTGAATTTTTTTGAGGACCTTGCTTGACATAATTCTAGAGCACCACTCAGGGGCGCCCAAAAAATCCCGAAATTCAAAATTCCTGACTTCACAGACATTCAGGACCCCAGGTTCGAAAGCCAAGAACTCAACCACTCGGCCACCGCGAACCCCCCCCCCCCCACCCCCGGCCCGGATATACCAACAACTAGCAAGAAAATAATAAACTTAGGACATCTCTATGAGATAGAGTCATTTCTGGCAGACTTGACAAACAGCATCCTGTTTGTAAAAAACATATCATCCTGAATATATTATAATTTTGTCTACATTTTTTTCCCTTCTAATGTTGACATGCAAGAGTCAATACAGTTTGTTTTTTTTCTTTGGTTTTATCCTGGACCCAGAGCTTGATTTATTTCTTGTACAGTATTATCGTCTAGACTTTGATTTTTTCTTTCCCCCCTGAGTGTTCAGAATTACTTGTTGCTTCGTTTATTGGTTGTTGCATCTACTGGTTTGTTTTGCTGTGTGTTTGTCTAGGTTTAAAAAAAAAAAAAAAAAATTGGTGTGGAAAAAAAAAAACCTGAAACGTTTAATCACTCCCAGAGCTGTCATTTTATCGGCCGGAGCCTAAAATTGAATCATTTGCTGTTGTCTTTGTAGATAGATATCTATTTTATTTAGTAGCGTCTAGCGAGTCCTCCCCCCCCCCACCACACACATACACGGGCCACCACACATACAGACACAATCTTTCCCCTTACACACACGTACACACCATCTACTCGATGAGCTAATAGAAGTTTTTTTCATGTATTTCATGAAGATCCTTGTCTCTATTGCAGGCCATTAATATTGTTTTTATGGTTTAAAACTTGTCACATTATTGAATGATTTGTTAATCTATATTCTTGGAATCATTTTTATGAACGAATAATGTATCAAGTTATTTATTTATGAATAAATGTAAAAGAAATATTTTTATATGCATTAACTCAATAAAAGTGTACCTCTTGAAGGAATAAATAGTAAAAATTAACCAAGCATTCAATAAATGTCTAGTAATTAATAATATTTTATTTAATACCAACTTGGGAGATTAATCCTTAAGTATTCATAGGTATGGCTAAATGTGTAGGGTTTAGTCCCCTTAAATAACTGTTAATGCTATTTCTCCCACACGCATTCTCCGAACAAGTTGAAACGTTAAACTATTATTTATTTGTACTGACATAAACATGAAGAGATAAAAAATTTACTAGTTATTCAATTAATTATTGGTAATTAATTGTTTCGTTTCATATCGAATGAGGGAAATAACTTATACATTTTTGAAAGATATAGTTGTAAGGGAGGAGTTCTTCCCCTTAGATAATGTTTGTTTTTTTCAAGGAATTTTTAAAAAATATTTTGCTTGTTAGTTGCATGTATATCTCTCGTTCTGCCTCTCTCTCTATCTCTTTATACATTTCATTCTCTCTCTCTCTCTCTGTATATATATATATATATATATATATATATATATATATATATATATATATATATATATATATATATATATATCAATCTCACACAAATAATGTACGATTTCCTTTCATATCTAGAGATATGTATGGCAGATGCTTAATTCAACAGTTTTTGGGGCAACAGTAGACCAGGATGTTGTGTAGTCAGCACACAGACTGACCGCCAACCCAAGGATTGAAGGTCAATGACCTCCCTAAAATCACAAATAAATTAACCCAACCTACGAACTCAAGACCTTAAGTGTGCTGCTCTGTGCAGTATATCACACAAACTACTTTTTCTTTCTTTAATTTTTATTTAAAGGGACAGTCGTTGATCAAAGGCAATTTGAAAATTCGACTTTCCAACAAATATTTTAGCAGACGACATCGTGGCAGACGTGCATTGTAGCAGACGACATCGTGGCAGACGTGCATTGTAGCAGATGACATCGTGGAAGACGTGCATTGTAGCAGACGACATTCTAGCAAGCATTTTAGCAGGCGTACATCGTAGCAGACGACATTCTGGCAAGCATTATAGCAGGCGTACATCGTAGCAGACGACATTCTAGCAAGCATTTTAGCAGGCGTACATCGTAGCAGACGACATTCTAGCAAGCATTTTAGCAGGCGACGTCGTTGCAGGTGACATTCCGTACGACTTTGTAGCAGACGATAGTGTAACAAGCGATGTTGTAGCAAACATTGTAGCAGACGTACGTTGTAGCAGACGACATTCTGGCAAGCATTTTAGCAGGCGTACACCGTAGCAGACGACATTCTAGCAAGCATTTTAGCAGGCGTACATCGTAGCAGACGACATTCTGGCAAGCATTATAGCAGGCGTACATCGTAGCAGACGACATTCTAGCAAGCATTTTAGCAGGCGACGTCGTTGCAGGTGACATTCCGTACGACTTTGTAGCAGACGATAGTGTAACAAGCGATGTTGTAGCAAACATTGTAGCAGACGTACGTTGTAGCAGACGACATTCTGGCAAGCATTTTAGCAGGCGTACATCGTAGAAGACGACATTCTAGCAAGCATTTTAGCAGGCGTACATCGTAGCAGACGACATTCTGGCAAGCATTATAGCAGGCGTACATCGTAGCAGACGACATTCTAGCAAGCATTTTAGCAGGCGACGTCGTTGCAGGTGACATTCCGTACGACTTTGTAGCAGACGATAGTGTAACAAGCGATGTTGTAGCAAACATTGTAGCAGACGTACGTTGTAGCAGACGACATTCTGGCAAGCATTTTAGCAGGCGTACATCGTAGAAGACGACATTCTAGCAAGCATTTTAGCAGGCGTACATCGTAGCAGACGACATTCTGGCAAGCATTATAGCAGGCGTACATCGTAGCAGACGACATTCTAGCAAGCATTTTAGCAGGCGACGTCGTTGCAGGTGACATTCCGTACGACTTTGTAGCAGACGATAGTGTAACAAGCGATGCTGTAGCAAACATTGTAGCAGACGTACGTTGTAGCAGACGACATTCTGGCAAGCATTTTAGCAAGCGTACATCGTAGCAGACGACATTCTAGCAAGTATTTTAGCAGGCGTACATCGTAGCAGACGACATTCTGGCAAGCATTATAGCAGGCGTACATCGTAGCAGACAACATTCTAGTAAGCATTTTAGCAGGCGACGTTGTTGCAGGTGACATTCCGTACGACTTTATAGCAGACGATAGTGTAGCAAGCGATGTTGTAGCAAGCATTGTAGCAGACGTACATCGTAGCAGACGACATTCTGGCAAGCATTTTAGCAGACGTACATCGTAGCAGACGACATTCTGGCAAGCATTTTAGCAGACGTTCATCGTAGCAGACGACATTCAGGCAAGCATTTTAGCAGGCGACGTCGTTGCAGGGGACACTCCACACGACTTTGTAGCAGACGATAGCGTAGCAAGCGATATTGTAGCAAACATTGTAGCAGACGACATTGGCTAATTTTATTCAAGTTAGTAATAAAGTGCTTTTTTTTTCGGAGCCTAAGTTATACCTTAAAACAAAAAAAGACTAGCTCTCACAAGGGCATCTGTTTTAATAATAAGATCATAGACTAGTTAATTTGATATACATATTATATTTGGATGACTAGCTGTTCTTATGACGGGACTGGGAACCAGCTCGACGCCTGAACTTCTATCTCATAAAATAATGTCCACCCGAACTGAACCTCTGTTTAGCATTCCTTCAGAAGGCGCCCGTCTTTATTTCGTCAACACAGCCCGAATTGGCCCGCCATCTTTTTTTTTTTTATATTTATTTCGGATCGGCAGACGAGATTAGTACCGGGCAAAATGTTTCTCCCCGAGATATTTGTCCTTGCGTCACGCGCACTTACCCGGCAAATTGAAATGTGTCAGTTTCTTTATCTCCATCTCGGCTCTGCCTATTTTACTAGCAATTTCTTTTTTTTATTTCCCCCCTCTCTTCTGTCGCCCTCCCCTCCCCTGGTAGAGTAAACACATAGATATAGATCATAACGTATACACACGTCCTCGCTACGGTGATAGAGAAATAGATTGGCCAATCAGAGCTTGACTTTCTGTGGAAGCGAGAAGACATCCCAGCAATTAATGGTTTGACCGACTTGTTTTCCCACCATTCTAGAGAACGTTTTTTTTTTTTTCCGGGGGGGGGGGGGGAGGAGTGTGTTAGCTAGGCGGAAAAAATAGAGAAGTGGGGGTGCGAGGTAGGAACTAGGAATGATGACCTTTTTATTCCTTTTATTAATTACTTAGGAAATAGATCTATTTACTTTAAGGCTTAAAGTGTACGAGATCTATTTACTTTAAGGCACAATGTGTACGAGATCTATTTACTTTAAGACACAATTGTACGAGATCTTTTTACTTTAAGGCACAAAGTGTACGTGATCTATTTACTTTAAGGCACAAAGTGTACGAGATCTATTTACTTTAAGGCACAAAGTGTACGAGATCTATTTACTTTAAGGCACAAAGTGTACGAGATCTATTTACTTTAAGGCACAAAGTGTACGAGATCTATTTACTTTAAGGCACAATGTGTACGAGATCTTTTTACTTTAAGGCACAATGTGTACGAGATCTATTTACTTAAAGGCACAATGTGTACGTGTGTATGTTTTTAACAGAATTTAAATATAAATAACTCAATCTAGTTGGCCAGGTAAACATTGCAATGCTTGCACGCCCAAATAGACTTGCCTATTTGGAATTATTTCAAGTTGTTTTTTTCCACGTGTAATTTTTTGAGATCTTTAGAAATCTGGCTAACTGTTATCACCCTAACATACACGCACACTCTTCCAGTGTCGTATCTAATACGTATGTAAGGTGGTGTCACGGAGTGAATTTTTAGACATGGGCAGAGGCCAGTGTGTGATGTATGCTATCAGGAGTAATATAGTTATGTGCTCGTCTTGACCGAGTTATTTAGTGTTTTTGAAAATACAGTTGAACCCAGGGACACCTAGACTTGGTGAGAAACGTACGTAGTTTCTATAGAGTTAAATTAAATAGCAAGCTGTAACAGGTGGTAATAGAAGAAGAAATTATACATTGAAAGAAATCATACTTTGAAAGAAATCATGCCTTTAAAGAAATCATATTTTTAATGAAATCATATTTTTAAAGAAATCATAGGCCTTCTTTGGAAGAAACCACTTTTAAAGACATCATACTTTTGAAGAAATCATACTTTGAAAGAAATCATACTTTTATGGGAAAAAAATCATTTTGTTTTATTATTCAGATGAGTCACTTTTAAGATGACTTTTTGTCGCGCAAGGAGGCAAATACTGACAAAACACTCTTGTCATTGACACCCATGACAATGTCAGCATGTGCGCAGCATGTGACTAGAGGCTGTATGCAGTGGCGTAGCAAGTTACCCGTTGGCCCGGGTTCAGGAATGCGAAATTGGGCTCCCTCTTCTAGTGTGACTGAACCGGAACTGGGCTGTACTGTATCCAATGAGAGAGTACATGTCAATGCAAACAAACTTCTACTCCAGACACTACACAGGGTACACCTGTTCCTCACGGGGTACAAGAGAACAAATCTCCTAAAGCTTTGGATCTGTCTTGTCCTGTCTTGTCCTGTCTTGTCCTGTCTTGTCCTGTCTTGGCCTGTCTTGTCCTGTCTTGTCCTGTCTTGGATTGTTTGTGTTGTCTTACACTGCTTCACTTTGTCTAATGCGAGTCCGAACACATCCAAGGGACACAACAATGAAATATAACTTAATAAAACTTGTGAAGACTTCAACTGATGTTTATTTACAGATGGGGAGGCTCGTCATGTCTCTCTAACCGTCGTTTCAATTAGCAGTCTATTCAACATCCATCTTTCTACAAGCCCTAGCCATAAGTCTTCTCCAATCATGTACCCGCATTCTGCAACGTCATTCGTCTGACTACGTCACTACTTTTTACCGTCGCTAAAAACAAGGCACACTATATTTATTTACAAAACTAACATACTCTCTAAACTAGTCACTGCAGGTCATTTAAGGGGGCCCATGCCATTGGTCAGTGTATTGGTCGTTACTGGTATGGGAACCTGAGCACTTCTCACAGCGCACTAGTCCTGTTGTACATAAGCTTCGTCTAGTTAGGAGACGATGATTATTAAAGCACCTCTGAGAAGATACTATTGTTCGACATACTGAGGAGAAAGTCGATTATGATCTCAAGTTCAGTTTCCATGCACAACTGTTTGTTACTTCGAATAATTGGAAGACATATTGTGTATATAAAATATATATATATACATACCGGTAATAGGTAATTCGTATATTCTGTACCAAGATAAGATTTGATGTAGTCATTCTGACGATATTGTTTTTTACATTTAGAAGAATACCGGTTATAAATTAGTGTATTAATTAAACCATGTACTCATACAATTAATTCTAGTATTTTAACTAGTCAATATGCAATGTAATATTAAAGAAACAAATAACACTATAATGCATCATATAGAATACTTTCACAATCAGTAGGCTACACTATATGGTTTACACGTTGTTATTGTTATTATTATTATTATTATTAAATAACAAATTTAACACGTTACATTCGTTAGATTAAAATGAAACGATGTACTGACAATTTTAAGAGTTACCTCCCTTTAATAGATTAGAATGTTATTTTGCTCGGACACCAGATATGGAATTTAAGAAAATTGTATATGATTTGATTATAATAATGTAACAATGTGATGCATGTAAACTCTTATAGTGAACACATTACCTTACACAACCCCGTTTGGGCCCCTTGGTTGCTACGCCACTGGCTGTATGAATGAGTTTAAGTGATTTCCATGTTTAAGTAGACTTTAGGCTTAAAGTAGAAAAATATAGAGGGAATAACACCTTTTTTTTTCAGTTTTCTGCGATCTATAAAATAAATAAAATATATATAAAATTTGAAATAGAACCTAGACTAATTTTATATTTCTAGATTTAGAGCACTAGATTAGATGTTAGATAAAAGGCTAAATCTACTAGACTAGACTAGCCTAGATCTCAAGGTAGAATTTAGTACATTAGTTGTAATGGCAAGATATAGAAATATATTTACTGTTGATCTAGACTAGATTATTCTAAATATAGATTATAATCTACTAGAATTTACTAGATCTATATATAATAATATATATATATATATTTAGAAATCGATCGACTTACTAAAGTTACTATTTCATGACTTTCATTAGACTTAAACTCTAAATAGTAGAGTAGTAGAAAACTCTATTGGCTCTAGTCGTTCAAAACTTAGATTCTATATCTACTTAATTAAACTGAATAATTGTAACATTTGTTATTAATTAAAATTAAAGATTTTTAGATTGACTAGAAAAAAAAAAAGTAGATATAGATATAAATAATAGATCTAAGTACATAGATCATACTCACTAGTAAATGGTTGATGACCATAATCTTCTCCATTGAAGTGCTCTGAACATATGCGGTTGTATTTCGTTGCTTTAAAACCCTTAATTTGTGCTTACCACTGCTTGAGAGTTTCTGAATCATTAATCTAGTGCTCGGGAAGACACAAAGATGAAGGCACATTCCTCGTCCCATATGCTAGGACAAATTTGTACAAAATGTTCCTTCTTCCCTAGTGCTGTTAGAGAATGGAAATGGGTTGCCTGATCCAGCCAGGAAAACCAGTGACTTGGCAGAATTCATTGGTTAATATGCATGACTAGATGCATGACTAGATGCATGACTAGATGCATGACTAGATGCATGACTAGATGCATGACTAGATGCATGACTAGATGCATGACTAGATGCATGACGCGTAGGACGTAATCATCTTGTTTTTTGTTTTTTTGAAGTAACGTCTATATAATATAAGATAAGATAAGCGACGAAAAGATACATTTTCTTTCACAATGCCTGCCCATTTTGCCGTTAAATAACAATGAAATGAATAGGGCCATACAATGTAAACACAACTCGCACGTGACTCGGGCGAAATTCAACCCCGTTTAAGTCTGCGCACCATCAAGAACCTCCTTGTAAACCTGACCAACTTGCGGAAAAATTTCTTGTAAGGGGGGGGGGGGACAGCTACAGTAAAATAGAAGAGTCTGATTGAAACGACGGAAGGATATCAAGGAATCGATAGGCTTCACACTAAATGTCTATTTTAAAAAAACCCACTACAAAACGGACTGATAGGAACTGGCCAGTAGGTCAGCAGGTCACTAGTGACACCTGGACAGCTTGTCTACACTTCGAGACAAGTGACACTTCGGAAGGGAGATAATTTAATTTTATGCGGTGTGTCGGTCGTCAAATATGTCTTTAAGGCGAAAAGTGTGTGTGCGTCGTGGCGTACTGGCTAATAAGTATTTAGCTTTTTTTTGCAGCTAAAATTATATTCTTTTTAAAGTTGACAAAAAGATGTAGCCAAAAGCGTTTCAAAAATAACACCTTGACATAAGTCCATTAAAGGAGTCGGGGCACCCAATAGACAGGCATGGACCGAGAGCTCTTCACTCCAAGACCTATCTGAAGGTTTCTTTACTACGATTGGGTCGTCCCATATACGTAGCGCGGTCCTCCGGTCCTAGACCTGCTATAGGTGGCCGGGGGGATTCCTTTTCATATTCCAATCATGAAAAATAATGTAACCGTCTCAAACTGTGTGCGTGTGTGTTTATAATATAGATGTCGGTACATTCGTGTTTATTTGGCGCTAGACATAGTTTAAGCCTTTAAAAACAAAAATTCAACTTTCGCTTGGTAGCCCTGAAATGTATTTAGACCTAGTAATCACCATGCCTTGCCTAGTTTCAATCAGGTCATAAGTGTGACTCATCAAGATGGCAGCCCCATAGTTTTAACATTAGAAGCAGTAGAAACAATGCAAGGGACCCAACTATCCATGCGTGAGCCGGGCAAGATGGTCGCTCTCAATAAACTTTTCAAAAAAATTTACATGTAGATTGGGAGTGAGAAAGGCGAGGAACTCGCAAGGAGCAGGTAATGCATGTATACACGATTACTGAATGAGTAATGGTTCTTGTTCACTTGACTGAGAGGGAAGAGATCAAGGGAGGCCATTCTCCTCTTCTACACCTACAATGTATCACTTGTTTTAATTAGTTGTAATTTGATTGGCTGAGCCCCATAATAGTTTGTACACATGGCAATAATGGTTTTTTTTACACCCCCCGTTTCTTCACCCCTTCTCCCCCTTTCTTTCTCTCCTTCTCTCTCTCTCTTTTTTTTGTTTCTCTCTCTCTCTCTCTCTCTCTTTGTAAATTTCCCTTTCAGACCTTGTTATCTATGGGGCAGATGATGTTAAGGTCATCTGTTTCTTTTGGTCAACGGTTAACGTGCAGGGTGTCTTGTGGCCAGCACAACGACCAACCGCCTTTACTTTCCCCAACTAAAGTCAGGTACCCATTAGAGTTGGGTGGACTCAGGGGCGCCCTAAAAATCCCGAAATTCAAAATCCCAGTCTTCGCCGAGATTCGAACCCAGGACCCCCAGGTTCGGAAGCCAAGCGCTTAACCACTCGGACACCGCACCCCCTCCCTGTGTCTTTGTGTGTCTCTCTTTCTCTCCTTCTCTCTCTCTGTCCCTGTCTTCCTCCTTCTGCCTCCTTCACTCTCTTTCCCGTTCTCCCTCTCTCTCGCTGTCTCTCTCGTAGCACTCTCCTTCTCTTTCTTTCTCTCTCTCTCTCTCTCTCCTCTATGTATCTTGTTGGTCACTGGTCTATCAGAGAGTTCAACTTTCTTCTCACGTTGCTCTTGTCCTTGCTTCAGAATGTCATGCTGACCAGTTGGCTGCACTTTAGCCCTACCAGATTTAAGGTTATCTTTTCATCTTCTGTTTTTTTTTTTTTTTTTTGGGGGGGGGGGGGGGGGGGTCTGCCTATCTCTCCTTTCTGGTATTGTGCCTTGTTGGAAGAACTTGTGATGCGGTAGGACTTTCAAAGAAAACAATGCGTGGAAGGTTTTGTAGGCATTATGTAAGAGTCCACGTTGGCTTTTTGAAACAGTCTAAGAGATCATCAGTCGAACCCAATGACCTTTTGATCTTGTCTTAGTAACAGATTGTTGACTTTCAACATAATTTACAACTTTTGGAGTTCTTGCTTTCAATTATCTCTCACTCATTGCATCCTATGATTATGATATTCCGACTTTTCTTTTTCTATGCATTTCTTATTTGTGTATGCAACTCTATCAAGGTTGTATTCCTTTGAATAATGCAAGCATTTCTGTATAGATCTTCTATCTATATTATTAAGTAGAATGTGAGGTGTATGTATGTATGTATGTCTGTTACTTATAGACATCAAAAGCACTTGACCAATCTTGATAAAACTAGGCAGGAATGTTCCTTGGGTACTAACTAAGACCGTAGCCCTAAAACAAACTTAAGACCCTCAAAAAAAAATAAAGTTGTCCAACTCTATTACAGCTATAGTATTTTATGGATCTAGGCCATGGTTAACAATGTTGACATGAGAAAAGATCGAAAGGATTTAGACCTAGATCTAATTTTAAGAAATACACTTTGCGCACATAGTTTTTAACTTTGACACATGAAAATACAAAAGAAGATCCATTGATTTCATTTTGTAATAAAATTAATCTTCAATTTTGTGTTTCAAAAGCATTTTTTACATAAATTAGTTCCTGATATCTGTTACTACAGATTTCCTGGCGAACATTCTTTCATTAGACATTACCAATTGGTTACACATTAACACATCTCTCTACTGAGTCTATTCCTAGGTCTAGAACTCTTATTGAACTCTAAGATGATAAAACTTCTTTTCGCAAAGATAGTTTTGTGCTTTAACACATAAACGTACTAATTATTGTCAATTCATTTGATATTGTAATCAATTTAACATTCAAATTGGTTTTTCTAAAGCATTTTTAATACATTCGTTCGCTGTTCGCTAAAGTTGCGTAGCCGTGTTGAGATAGGCCTATATTCATTCATGAAAAAAGGTCACGCATGCGCAACACAGAATGAACTCTATAAAACCCAATTTTTAACTCTAGATTAGTGTAGATTTAGATCTATGCCTACCTCAAGATCTACTTTATACTTTAACACATGAACATACAAAATTAAGTCTATTCATCTTAAATTTTAATCGAATATATGTAGGCCTACAAGCAAATGTTTTAATTTGAAAAAATGGATTAGCTATTTTTATTTGATAGCTTCATTCACGCTATTTTTACATTGACACATTCGCTTTACTTATTACATTATTATTTCGTTTAATTGTGACTATATCGACCGTAATGTGCAAATAAAGACTCCGGGTAACATATGTCTAGTTTATATATATACTTATCTATTACTTTAGGATTTGGTCCGATTAAGCGGCGGGTCCGATAAACTGGTGTTCTGAATAACCGGATTCGACTATATGCTGCATATTTAAGTATTAATACATATATAGTCTCTCAATTTTTAAAGGAGCCAATTATACATTTATATGAAATTAAAGCGATATTTTGTATTTATTTCTATTTGGTCACGAATTAAGTCACACAGGGTCAGGTACAGTAAAACTGTTTACATGCTTACTTTGAATACCTCGAACGGGGGCTGGGAACGGTACCTACAACATCACATACAGATTCCAATATGTTTGAATTGTACATTAGGCAGCCATGGGTTACATACTGATAGAGAAAATAGTATAAATGCAGTACCATGAGGGGAATAACACAATAAAAACAACATTTAATTTATGAGATGTCTGCAATCTTCGACAAATATATTTACCAGGTCACGTGGTTCGCTATCAAGATATAAATACACATTTCCTGGGCAGACGTAGCCAATCAAATCAAAGGACCACCCGGAAACGGTTGTATATATCAGAGCGTTGTCTGGGAACGGTGAAATAGGGAAATGACAGTTTATGAGAATCTATTGTCAAGTTTTTGTGAGGATAAACAGAGCTCTTTGGTCGTCTGCTACTAATGTCTCCTTAAGTTCCAGATCTAGGGAAACAAAAGAAGAGGGGCGTGTGCGATGGAGAATATATAGAAGAGATAAAGGAAGAGATAAAGGAAGAGATAGAGGAAGAGATAAAGAAGAGATAAAGAAGAGATAAAGGAAGAGATAAAGGAAGAGATAAGGAAGAGATAAAGGGAGAGATAAAGGGAGAGATAAAAGAAGAGATAAAAGAAGAGATAAAGGAAGAGGTAAAGGAAGAGGTAAAGGAAGTGATAAAGGAAGCGATAAAGGAAGCGATAAAGGAAGAGATAAAGGAAGAGGTAAAGGAAGAGATAAAGGAAGCGATAAAGGAAGCGATAAATGAAGCGATAAAGGGAGAGATAAAGGAAGAGATAAAGGAAGAGGTAAAGGAAGAGGTAAAGGAAGCGATAAAGGAAGCGATAAAGGAAGCGATAGAGGTGATATAAAGAGATGGAAAGAAGAGGTCGAGAGAGAACAGCGATAAAGGGAGATACAAAGATAGAAGAGAGATAGATAAGATATAATGGAAGTTATACAAAGGAGGCGCGGTGGCTTGGTGAATCCTGGTGAAGACTTGGATTTTTTCTTATGCGGGATCTTAAGGTCTGAGCAAAATTAACTCCACACAACTCCCCCTTTGCAGACACTGCGCCCACCCCTTTGAAACCGTAAACCATATCCTCTTTGAATGCCCCTCCCTAATCCACCTTAGGCAGACCCTACTTCCACTACAGCCCAACATAACCAACACCCTGTACGGCAGTGCTGAACAACTGAAGAAAACAGCACACACTTTTTTTTCCTTGGCACAGTCTGCAAAAGAGCTCACAGCTCAGCAGCAATAAAGCTGGCTAGAAGAAGAAGAAGAAGGTCTGAGTCCACCCAGCTCTAATGGGTACCTGAAATGAGTTGGGAAAAAGTTAAGGCGGACGGTCGTCGTGCTGGCCACATGAAGCAGTCGTTAACCGTGGGTCACAGAAACAGATGACCTTAACATCATTTGACCCATAGATCACGTGGTCTGAAAGGGAACTTTTAATATATAGGGAGATAGATGAGGTTTAAAGAAAGTTATATAAGGAGATAGAGGAGAGAGACCGAGAGGAAGAGAAAAGTGATAAAAGTAGAGATAGGAGAGAAATAGAGGAGACTTTTGGGAGAAATGAAGAGAAGATAAATTGAGAGTAGAAGAAGAGATAAAGGCAGTACCTATGCAGCTATAGTATAGAGAGCCAAACGTTGTTTCGGCTCCCTAAAAATGTTACTGGTTATATTTTTAATCATTTTGAAGACAGAGCAAAAGGAAAAAAAAAACAACGCTTGATGATGTAAATAACAAGGGCCTGTGTAATGAAGGATGAATTTTTAAGGACCCCCATTAATGGCTTAGATGGCTGCTTATAATAATACTTCCACTAAGTTAAATAGTGTCTCTTCTTCTTCTTCTTCGTTCTCATTGTTATGTTGGAGCGTTCAGCTGACTAGACCATTTCACGTGATGAACTGCGCAGTGGTTTCCAAATCAGGGAGCTCTCTCTATATAGTTTTCTTTCTATTGGGGTGTTTAGGGGCCATTATTCTAATACAGGCCTCTTGGTAAAGGGAGCAGTTTTGGAGGACGTGGTCGGCATTCTCTGGGCAGATTTCACTGGTTCCAATTTTGAGCTTCCCGTACATGTGTTTTGTCGCATTCTGTTGTGTCCGGTCCTGAGTCGAAAGATTAGACGTTGATCTTGTCGGGATAGCTTATAGTAAGCGTCATCTTTCTTGTGATTCGGATGAGAGCTTGTCCATTTCTCATTTATTTTATTTGCAATTAATTTCTTTATTTCTTCTGGATAGAGTGCAGAGTTTATATATTGTTTCTATTAAGGCGATATTTTTGTATTTGTTGGGAGAAAAATTCACCGCGTCAAACAGTCAGGTCCAAATTAATTGCAGTTTGTCTGGAAAAGCGCGGGATGCTATTTATGCGCACGGGGAGAAAAAATCGCGCTTTTTATATCTCCAGTGACTCACTAGTAGATAAACCTTCTCTTTCCATGCTAGCATTCCGCGCCGCTAGAGGGCGTTGTTATCAAACGTCACGTGAACACAGGTCTTTGCTATCACAAGGTCAGTCTAGCCTTAACCACTAGACGAAGTAGACTTGGCCCAAACATGAAGACAACTCCAGCTGAAACTTTCTCGAAACTTTACAAGTCAGGGGCGTAGCTAGGAATTTTCCATCGTTGGGGTGCCCGGGGGGCTTGACCTCTTTATGGTGTGGGGGGGGGGCATTCATTTTGCGTAATATTTAATTTTTAATGTAAGAAACTCTTTGGGGGGCCCCATCAGGTGTGTGTGTGGGGGGGGGGCAGAGTGTTTTTCAAATTCTTGCCCCTCCTCCCCCCACCATAGCTACGCCACTGTTACAAATGTCAGATAATTTTGTCCCCCAGGTCTTTGCTGCCTAGTAGTCTCCCTTTATTAATTACCTCCCCTACTCTGTCGTTAATTTATAGAGTTAAATACCTGGTAGATTTTAGATTATTTTCTAACTGCTGCATGGAGTCTAGTTAGTTCAAAGACTCAAAAAACAAAGATCTACTGCTGCAGGGGTAAACGACTGTATAGAAAATACGAAAAAAATTGTTGTTTGTTTTGTAGCTGATGAAGGCCTCGTGGCCCAAACGTCCTTTGTTTGGAGTAACTCCACCATGCTTCAGGATTAAATTTAGATAGTTCTCGGAATGTTGATGTTTGTAGATATGCTAAGGCGTATCTCATTCCCCCCCCCCCCGGCTACGATTTTGTTTGACAGTTAAAGTCTAAGATCTGTTCTTACAATTTCAGTCACTTGTCCGGTACTGGGTTAGGGGGTGATTGGGGGGGGGGGCGTATACAGAGGTGTGATAGTGGAACCAGACCAGGTGAATACTTGAGTGTCAAGGTAGGTGGTCAATCACTTCAGAAGTTGTCTGCAACATCATCTACCTGTCTAGGTGGTCCATAGAATTATTTGCTTTAAGAGCAATTGTATCTTAATATCTTTTTGATCTCTTAGAGTCAGTAAATCTTCGTGTTTTTTTTAAATCATCTTTTTTTTACAATTTTGTTTAGTTTTCTGTGCAATTTTCTATGTAATTGTGTGTATGTGTTTGCTGATGTAATGCATGTACTATTTTTCTCTCTCTCTCTCTCTCCGTCTCTCTCTCTCTCTCTCCGTCTCTCTCTGTGTCTCTCTCTCTCTCCGTCTCTCTCTTAGGATAATTAGGAACAAGTTATTATTCTCTCTCTCTCTCCGTCTCTCTCTTCTCTCTCTCTCTCTCTCCGTCTCTCTCTCTCTCCGTCTCTCTCTCTCCGTCTCTCTCTCCATCTCTCTCTCTCTCCGTCTCTCTCTCTCTCCGTCTCTCTCTCTCCATCTCTCTCTCTCCGTCTCTCTCTCTCTCTCCGTCTCTCTCAGTCTCTCCGTCTCTCTCAGTCTCTCCGTCTCTCTCTCTCTCTCCGTCTCTCTCTCTCTCTCAGTCCTCTCTCTCCGTCTCTCTCTCTCTCTCTCCGTCTCTCTCTCTCTCTCTCTCCGTCTCTCTCTCTCTCTCCGTCTCTCTCTGTCTCTCTCTCCGTCTCTCTCTCTCTCTCTCCGTCTCTCTCTCTCTCTCTCTCTCTCTCGTCTCTCTCTCTCTCTCCGTCTCTCTCTCTCTCTCTCTTATACGTGTTGTGGTGTTTAGAGATTTAGATCAAAGAAAAACATGTCATGCAGGATTATATAACACTTGTGATCCGAGGGAGCATTTGTCTATGTGTGTTTATTAGTGTTATATGTATTACATCAATATATGTAATGGAAAAC
>JAZGLO010003766.1:0-39257 GCA_036873155.1 Biomphalaria sudanica | reverse complement strand
AATTTATCTTATATTATTTTTTTTGTTGTTTTTGTTATGTTAATAAAATATATTTTTGTTTGATCCTAAAAAATTGTTCGTGCCTACATCAGATTTGTGAAGTCAAAGGGCCTGGCGATAGATTGTCACATAAACAGATACTATGGATTGACTACCTGCTTAAACTTGGCATTGATGCTGAAGTATGTCATGTGAAAGGTCAGAACTATGACATTATACACAGAAACTTTAATTCTAGAATTTAGGAACATTCATCAAAGTCTTGAACATGAACATTAAAACTTTAACTCTAGAATTTAGGAACATTCATCAAAGTCTTGAACATGAACATTAAAACTTTAACTCTAGAATTTAGGAACATTCATCAAAGTCTTGAACATTAACATTAAAAAAAACATTTTGGTATATGTATAGAAATGTAATTTTTATAGAGATTTTTTTAAAAATGTTTCTCGTTGACTCGTGAAAACCTTTAGCTTTTAATTTCTTTTGTGTACAAAAACAAAGTTTAAATTTAAAACCAAATTTAATTTGGCTTGGATAGAAAGAAAGAAATACTTTGACAAGACTTAACATCAACTCACTCTGTCTGTTATAAATCATGTACATCTTTTTTTTCTTCCACTTCCCATGCTTAGATCATGTTGAAACTTTGCACAATGATTCATTTCAAAGACAACACATGAATCAATAAAAAAAAATTAATCATTTAATAGTAGTAATTAATTAATTTTGTTTTATATAGAAAAGGGAAATAAATCTGTAACTCTCTAAGGCAGGCACTCAACAAAAGACAGGTTGACAAGAGTAAACGATGTATTTATTTATGATAAGCATCGACAAATGGTACGGGTAATAGTAACTAGTTACACTTGGACTTCTGCTATAAAGTCACAGGGAGTAATATGTCTAAGTTCTAAGAGTCCTACTTATTTATACCAGAACACAGAACAGACCACCGACACACTTCCCAGTGTCGCTCCAGGTCTCCCAAACAGTTTCCTAGTATCACACAGGACAGCACCAGACTGTTTAGACTCCCATGACTTCTAGCCGGCTCCCCCAACAGTCCTTCTTGTTTACGTTCACTAGTTTGCTGGTGCGCGCCTCAAGCACTTGTGCAAGGCTGGGTTACAACACTACCCCCACCTTAGTCTTTTCGTCCCGAAAAGAAACACGTTCACGGTTGATCAGTGCAGGTGGAGGTCAGTCAGCGGGAGTCACAGATTGCATGGAGCGTGCTTCCCACAAAGCCATCCACACTGTTCTCTGCAGATGCTGATTTCTCCTTCTCCAGTTGACCAAGTTTCTCTCGACACGATGTTGCAAACATGGCCTCTCCATCTTGACGGTCGTCGCTGGCGTCAGCCACCTGACACATAGAGTAGTAGTGACAGCTCTTGTTGTTGTTAATGCAGTTGATTCAGAACTGCGCTTCATCATGCCCTTTCTAAGGATGACTTGTGAAAGAGCTGTAGACCCACATGAAGCCACGTTGTTTAACAAACTGTCAGCCTCAGCCGTCTCAGGGAGAATTGTCTGTAAGACACCCTTACAGCCTTTAAGGTGCAAAAGTTCATCAGCTGCAGGGTTCTTCTGACCACCTTCAGGGCCTCTCTCGCTGGTGAAAACAGAAGTATCGAAGTCCACTGGTTTCAGACCCTGTTGATGACTTTTCTGACAGTTGCATTCCCCTCATGAATCACTGCATGAACAGTTGTTGCTTACCGCCTGAATGCAACAATCAAAATTCAAGTTCCCCTTGTAGGCACTGGCAGATCGACAGGGGTCCTTAAGGTCCAAAGTGACAGGCTCTAATGCAGGCTCAAAGTTTTCCTGCTCTGTCCGGGTCATTGTGGCACTCAAAGCTGGTACAGCAAAAGTTTCAGTCACGTAGCAGACGTCTTCTATTGCTTCGACTGTCTCTTTCTGTTCATCTGTGTGCTTCTTGTTAAGATTGGCGCATTCTTTGTAACTATCAGGACAGCCACAGTCCTGAATGAGTGAAGGTTCATTGTTGTTGAATGATGTTGGAGTCCTCTCTCTTACAGGATTAATCTGGCCTTGCTTGTTACATATCAGTTTGTCCATAGAATGATTCATCGAATCCTGGAAGGTACAAAGTTCAGGTAACCAGATGTGCAGCACCTCACCAATATCTGGTTCTACCTCAAACAGGTAGGTCTCGGGATCCTCACCTTCATCAACAAAGTCCTATCGAAGACTGGCTCTTATCTTTTCTTTGGCCCCTACGATCTTTAGCTCTCTGGCTTGGAGCTTCTCCTTTAACTGTTTGTAGCTCAGTTCGTCTAGCTTCCTCAGTGTTGTCATTCTTTCCTTTCGTTGAACTACCTAGATCCCACTTCTGACACCAATTGTTGTATCTCTCTAAGGCAGGCACTCAACGAAAGACAGGTTGACAAGAGTAAACGATGTATTTATTTATGATAAGCATCGACAAATGGTACGGGTAATAGTAACTAGTTACACTTGGACTTCTGCTATAAAGTCACAGGGAGTAATATGTCTAAGTTCTAAGAGTCCTATTTATTTATACCAGAACACAGAACAGACCACCGACACACTTCCCAGTGTCGCTCCAGGTCTCCCAAACAGTTTCCTAGTGTCACACAGGACAGCACTCAGCACCAGACTGTTCAGACTCCCATGACTTCTAGCTGGCTCCCCCAACAGTCCTTCTTGTTTACGTTCACTAGTGTGCTGGTGCGCACCTCAAGCACTGGTGCAAGGCTGGGTTACAACAATAGATATTGCAGTAAATGTGTGGCTCTTTCCCTTGTATAAGCCTTGCTGGTTTATTTTTAAGCATTTTTTTTTTTTTCAGCTGTGGCTGCTAAAAGACTGAGATATTGACTGACTTCATGCACAATATGGACATTCACGTCCTAAAATCTGGCATTATCAAATAGTATCATGTGAAAAAAAATGTTTTTGGGTAATTATTGACTTGTTTTCTACAAATAAACTAAAGTATTTCAATTCTAATAATGTACAAATAAATAATGCATTAGTTTTTACTTGATGTTTTATTGTTGTTAATGTCAGAATTATTTGTCATAAGCTACAATTAATTTGTGTTCAACTTCTAAATTGTGATATTTTGAATGCTATTAGTAAGGGCATTACTTTATTATTTTTTTTACATTTTATGCAAATTATAATATTATGCATTTATTATTTTCAACCTATAAATGTTAAAATCTTTTCAAAATAAAATGCTTTCAACTACATCTTGTCTACAATTGTATTTAAATTACTGTGTTATTGATATTTTTAGTCTTAAAAATAGAATGGGATTTAAAGACATTCGACTGAAAAGTGATAAATTTTTTAAAGTTAAAAATTTTTAAATTCTATCTGATGAAATCTAATGGGCAAAAGAAAATAAATTAATGATTTAAACAGCATGCATCCTATTCACAAGGTAAACAGTAGACCAGTTCTGGCAACATATGGATCATTATATTGAATCAAGGTTTCTCAGTCATCTCAAAAAGTTTTTTCTTGCACTCTGAGCTGCAGAAATGCATTCTTCTGGTGTCTACAGCACTTCATCCTAGTCAAAAGAGTTCAGATGATGCTTCTCTGTGCTTAGAAGAAATTTGATCATTCTGACAAAGACTGGATTGCAAGAAAATGTTTTGAAACAATTTAGTTGCATTTGCTTTTTATGAAAACTGTCTTAAAGGTTCTACTTCAGAGATTAAAAAAAGCCCTATCTCTATTTAAACATTTAATCTCTTCACATTACTAATAAAGTATTTTTGATCAATATTATTTATAAACAATTTTAGTGGCAGAATCATATTTAGGTTGCAGGAAGATGAGAAATACATTCATAATAAAACATACTTTACATTTTAATTTATAGTACTAGGGTATTCATTAAAATCGTTTTATGAATGACTCGAGCATACTTTGATAGAAACAAGACAAAAGAAGGTCCCAGTAATTGGTAAGTAATAAAGGGCCTTCGGCAAGTTTTGATATTTTTGATGATGGATAACACAAACTCAAAATGTACTAACAATAGTGATTTTCATTTTTTACAAAAGGAATAGGTCACTTCTGACCTATTAGAGTAGTAAATCATAGGAAACCTTTATGTGTGTATAGCAGAAACTTTAAACCATTAATGTCTTCCTCCTCCATACGAATGTAGATTTCCATCATGGTTGCTGCAGTCACTCAAAACCAATGCCTGTAGGGTTAGAACCAACTCAAATACTTTACATATAGACTTGAACTATATGATTGATACGAAATCCAAACTACATATTAAATATTATTTTTAAAATATTTTTAGAAATATGCATGTTCAATGTGCTTAGTTTTCTAAACATCAAATTTGTATCATCATGAATTATGAATTTTTTAGTGTGGACTCTTTAGTTTATTGTGTTGATTTTTTTTATCAGTGTATTTTTATTTATTTTTTTTTGTGAATTTACATTATTTTGTGGAATCTCTGAAATATCTTGATTATTCTTTTTTTTTGTTGTTGTTGATTCTTTGGATTTTTTTGTGAAATCTTTGTATAATTGTGTGTATTCTTTAGCTTACTTTGTTGATTTTTTCAATTCTTGTTTGGGTTCCTTGGAATATTTTCGCTAATTCTTTCTGTGAATTCTTAAGAGTTTCTTCTTTATTCATTTGATAATTCAATTTGACTACAATTGTTGACCTCAGCCTTATACTAAAAGAATAATGATATAGATCTAAATACAAACACCGTACTGGGGGTGGGGAAAACAACCAGATATTGATAAAGTAGACTTCAATGTACTTCTATGTGAGGATGAATGAAACACCCTGTTAGACTACTATGTACTTCTATGTGAGGATGAATGAAACACCCTGTTAGACTATGTACTTCTATGTGAGGATGAATGAAACACCCTGTTAGACTATGTACTTCTATGTGAGGATGAATGAAACACCCTGTTAGACTATGTACTTCTATGTGAGGATGAATGAAACACCCTGTTAGACTATGTACTTCTATGTGAGGATGAATGAAACACCCTGTTAGACTATGTACTTCTACGTGGGGATAATGAAAAACCCTCTTAGACTACTATGTACTTCTATGTGAGGATGAATGAAACACCCTGTTAGACTATGTACTTCTATGTGAGGATGAATGAAACACCCTGTTAGACTATGTACTTCTATGTGAGGATGAATGAAACACCCTGTTAGACTATGTACTTCTATGTGAGGATGAATGAAACACCCTGTTAGACTATGTACTTCTATGTGAGGATGAATGAAACACCCTGTTAGACTATGTACTTCTATGTGAGGATGAATGAAACACCCTGTTAGACTATGTACTTCTATGTGAGGATGAATGAAACACCCTATTAGACTATGTACTTCTATGTGAGGATGAATATGTGAGGATGAATGAAACACCCTGTTAGACTATGTACTTCTATGTAAGGATGAATGAAACACCCTGTTAGACTATGTACTTCTATGTGAGGATGAATGAAACACCCTGTTAGACTATGTACTTCTATGTGAGGATGAATGAAATACCCTGTTAGACTTTGTACTTCTATGTGAGGATGAATGAAACACCCTGTTAGACTATGTACTTCTATGTGAGGATTAATGAAACACCCTGTTAGACTATGTACTTCTATGTGAGGATGAATGAAACACCCTATTAGACTATGTACTTCTATGTGAGGATGAATATGTGAGGATGAATGAAACACCCTGTTAGACTATGTACTTCTATGTAAGGATGAATGAAACACCCTGTTAGACTATGTACTTCTATGTGAGGATGAATGAAACACCCTGTTAGACTATGTACTTCTATGTGAGGATGAATGAAACACCCTGTTAGACTATGTACTTCTATGTGAGGATGAATGAACACCCTGTTAGACTATGTACTTCTATGTGAGGATGAATGAAACACCCTGTTAGACTATGTACTTCTATGTGAGGATGAATGAAATACCCTGTTAGACTTTGTACTTCTATGTGAGGATGAATGAAACACCCTGTTAGACTATAGACTATGTACTTCTATGTGAGGATGAATGAAACACCCTGTTAGACTATGTACTTCTATGTGAGGATGAATGAAACACCCTGTTAGACTATGTACGTCTATGTGAGGATGAATGAAACACCCTGTTAGATTATGTACTTCTATGTGAGGATGAATGAAACACCCTGTTAGACTATGTACTTCTATGTGAGGATGAATGAAACACCCTGTTAGACTATGTACTTCTATGTGAGGATGAATGTAACACCCTGTTAGACTTTGTACTTCTATGTGAGGATGAATGAAACACCCTGTTAGACTATGTACTTCTATGTGAGGATGAATGAAACACCCTGTTAGACTATGTACTTCTATGTGAGGATGAATGAAATACCCTGTTAGACTATGTACTTCTATGTGAGGATGAATGAAACACCCTGTTAGTCTATGTACTTCTATGTGAGGATGAATGAAACACCCTGTTAGACTATGTATTTCTATGTGAGGATGAATGAAACACCCTGTTAGACTATGTACTTCTATGTGAGGATGAATGAAACACCCTGTTAGACTATGTACTTCTATGTGAGGATGAATGAAACACCCTGTTAGACTATGTACTTCTATGTGAGGATGAATGAAACACCCTGTTAGACTATGTACTTCTATGTGAGGATGAATGAAACACCCTGTTAGACTATGTACTTCTATGTGAGGATGAATGAAACACCCTGTTAGACTATGTATTTCTATGTGAGGATGAATGAAACACCCTGTTAGACTATGTACTTCTATGTGAGGATGAATGAAACACCCTGTTAGACTATGTACTTCTATGTGAGGATGAATGAAACACCCTGTTAGACTATGTACTTCTATGTGAGGATGAATGAGTCACCCTGTTAGACTATATACGTCTATGTGAGGATGAATGAAACTCCCTGTTAGACTACTATGTACTTCTATGTGTGAATGAATGAAACACCCTGTTAGACTACTATGTACTTCTATGTGAGGATGAATGAAACACCCTGTTTGACTACTATGTACTTCTATGTGAGGATGAATGAAACACCCTGTTTGACTATGTACTTCTATTTGAGGATGAATGAAACACCTTGTTAGACTATGTACTTCTATGTGAGGATGAATGAAACACCCTGTTAGATTATGTACTTCTATGTGAGGATGAATGAAACACCCTGTTAGACTATGTACTTCTATGTAAGGATGAATGAAACACCCTGTTAGACTATGTACTTCTATGTGAGGATGAATGAAACACCCTGTTAGACTATGTACTTCTATGTGAGGATGAATGAAACACCCTTTTAGATTATGTACTTCTATGTGAGGATGAATGAAACACCCTTTTAGATTATGTACTTCTATGTGAGGATGAATGAAACACCCTGTAAGACTATGTACTTCTATGTGAGGATGAATGAAACACCCTGTTAGACTATGTACTTCTATGTGAGGATGAATGAAACACCCTGATAGATTATGTACTTCTATGTGAGGATGAATGAAACACCCTTTTAGATTATGTACTTCTATGTGAGGATGAATGTAACACCCTGTTAGACTATGATACTTCTATGTGAGGATGAATGAAACACCCTGTTAGACTACTATGTACTTCTATGTGAGGATGAATGAAACACCCTGTTAGACTATGTACTTCTATGTTAGGATGAATGAAACACCCTGTTAGATTATGTACATCTATGTAAGGATGAATGAAACACCCTGTTAGACTACTATGTACTTCTATGTGAGGATGAATGAAACACCCTGTTAGATTATGTACATCTATGTAAGGATGAATGAAACACCCTGTTAGACTACTATGTACTTCTATGTGAGGACGAATGAAACACCCTGACTTAATGTGTACTAAAAGATTGTTTCAATCTTTCTGTTCTAGTCTTAATACAAAGGATTCGACCACTTCGTCCAGATCTTATGTAACTGTGGTTCAAACTAATGGGTGCAGATTGTCTTTAACGAATTTTTTTATGTTTTTGGATGGCATTTTTCATGAAAAAGTTATTCAAGAGTTGGTTTCTTGTTTGATTGATATAAGATGGGTTTTTTTTTAAACTAGTCTATTTAGTCGATGTCTTTGTGCCAGTGAAGTATTTACCATACCAGAAGACATGGCAAAGGTAATTAGACTACTACAAAACGTTGAAATTTTAGTTTTAAGTTCAAATTTTCCTTGTTATTTCTAAAAATCCACACTCATCTCTTCAGTTTTTAGGATATTGGTACAAGTTGTCAATAGTCGGAATGGTAGCCTACAGTCAAGACCGATGAAGGCTGTGTTGTCAGCAAATGTATATCGATTGCTGGGTTTCGTTTGTGTTGATGGTATATAGAAGACCTACTGGTGAAAGAACGCGCTCCTTTGCTAATCTCCCAGTACCTGAACATGACCGTTGCATATGTTCATATGTTTGCTAACACTCCAATCAGACACCGTAGCTTTTTATCATGAGATCGGGTTGGATAGTGTCAAAACAGATAAGTCAACGTCATCAAGATGATGGTACAGACTATCTAGCATGATTAGGGTTGCATCTTCAGTAGCCTACTTCTTGATGGTCTTGGAATGCACATTGGGGAAAATCAAGAAGTATTTCTTCTTTCAATAGACATTGGAGTCGAATCTTTTGTTCCAAGCACCCGATTGGAATCAGTGTAAGTGCAACGGGGCGTAGGTCTTTGAAGCAATGAGGGGGGGGGGGGGTAGTAGGTTGTTTTTTTTATCCAATTGCTAGATCTACCAAATTGATTCTTTGGAGTAAGACATATTTAAAATTCATCTCCATCTTATCAGTCCCTTGATTTTCATCGTAGGGGTGCTGTGACAGTTTGCGTAACAAAATACCTCTATATATTTCCTGGTCAGCAGCAGTTCTTATTAGCAGGATATTATCCATCCAACTTTTCTTATGGATAACCCTTTTTGTTCTTACACCATTAACTGCACCTTGAAGTCTGTGGAATTTACAGTTCTCCGTACCTGTAGGCTACTAAATGTTAACTAGATCCACTCTATGTTAGATTTGTGGCTTTAAGGTTTTACAGGGTGGGGTCGCTAACCCCGTGCAAAACCATCCCCCTTTCTCATCCTGGCTTGGGACGGCCATGGCGGAAATGTTACTAGATCTTACTAGCCTACTACCTAATTAAGTTAAAAATTAAATTATAGCTTTTATAAAGCGTATACTTTGCTAATTCGAGAACTTTGTTGTTGTTTTTTCTGCCTACTCGATATAGACTAAATCATGTAGGCCTATAGGCCTAAATCTAGCTTATTAATGATACCTAAGCCTTTTTAGTTTAACGCATCAGTAGATCTACCTTTAGCTGCAGGGTTCCAACTTTAATTGGTAGGCCTACTCGATCCTAATGTAGATCTAGATGTCTAGATCTACGTGATTATTAATTATATAAGTACTCTCTATATGAATTTGGGTGTAGGCCTAGTTCTACCTAGTGGTTCTAGCTCTCTATTAGGATTTGATCTAGTTCTACGTCTATGGTACCTATAAATGAGGGTTTTATAACTACTTCTACTTACTAGACTAGATAGGTCTAATTTTGTTTTCATAAATCTGTAGTTGGATTTCTTTCTTTTTTTTTAATGTGATGAATAATTGTGTATGTAATGGACTGTTCAGTTCGTTTGCATGTTTTTGTACAATCCTTAGTGTACGCGTTTTATTATTATTATTATTATTTAGGCCTAAACGATAGTCCTTTAACAAGTGGAGCAATGCATGCGGCGCTTGTGCTTTTTGAATGCAGGGTGTTTGGGTCTGAGTGCCCCGTTTGGTATGTATGTCTGAACTGCAAGGTCGTATGGTTTTACACATCCCGTGTTTTACCCCAACCACCAACGAAATCTGCGTTCAGAACCATTGAGCAAGAAAACGCTCGAACGTCCAAGACATGATTTTAGAAGCTTTGGGTTTGGTCTCGATTGAAATCTTCAGCTCATAAATCCGTGACGTAAATTCTAAATATGGCGTCTATCCGAGTTGCTCCTGTAAAAGTTCTTTGTCTTAGTGGATGTTAATGTAAATATCTTTGTACAAACTTTTAATTTATGATTTAAAAAAAAAAAAGACTTCTTTTAAAAATATTTATATCAGTCACTCCTTCTATTTTAAAGTTCCTAATTCAAAATCTGCGAAAATATCTTTTCGTACAAACTATAGCTTAAACAAAGATAACTTAAAAACAAACACAAATAAATACCAGATTCATATTCCGTTTGTTAAATTTTCTAATTTAAATTTAAAAAATATCCTTTTAAAGTAGGCCTACTTTTAAATAATAAATAAATCTGTATTAAGGAATATTATGTTAGATTTCATTGCATTTTGTTTTGACCCATTGGTACATTTTAGGCCATGTCATGCCATCGAATTGGTCGATTCTCTTTCTCTACTAAGTAGACTAAAGAGAAACGTAACTTGAAACAAAAAATATTATAATCTACAAGTTTAACTGTCAATAAGTGGATGCAACGTGCATCGTTGGTTGCCTCTTATTGAGAGTATGGCGGAATAGATCTCTTCACATACCAAATACCAATGTTTATAAAACAGTGTTCTCGTCACACTTTAGTAGTGTTCTGAGACCTGGATGCTCGAGAGACTCTTCAAACGCTTCCTTAAAAAGGGGTCCATTGTGGGAACATGCTGTCTAGAGTACCTTACAAATAACCACGTTCTGCTGGAGGCCACTGTGTCCAGTATAAAAGCACTACAGCAGCTTCCTAGAGCAGCCAGGTCTCAGAGTCATAAGGATTGCGAGAACAACTTCTTTATAGACATTGATTTTGAATGAAGTGAGGTTACAGTTACACTCATAACACAATGTCTATGCTCCTTCCACCTCCATTCTGCCTCGTTTTCTAACGACGACGAATTTCTTTCTTCATATTCTTATTCTATGACCACCAAGCACAGTGTAAGGACCACGCCCACTCCAGCTCAAGGGTATTGATGACGTCCGTCTCGTGGTACAGTTCTGACGCTTGTTCGGATTGGCTTCTTTGTCTCTGTGGAATTTCCAGATTGAATGCGGTGGCTCCCAGGTTACCGATGAATGTTGATCAGTTTCGCTTCCAGTTGTTCGACTATCCACCAAACGGACAAATTTACGCCACGTTGAGGCCTTATATTATGAGACTAAAATCATAGGCTGGCATTGGCCAGATGCTTTTAAGACATTTATGCATCATTGGAATGCCAAGATTCGTCAAGGGCGCACTTGATTTTTCGAGAGGGGAGAATTAGAATATACAAGATGTGACTATTTTCTCACTCTTTGACGGCCTATTGTTTTTTTCAATGTTTCATTTTATTTCGTCAATAAAACATTTTGCAGTTTTTTTCCCCATTGTAAATGTTGTTTTGCTGGAGTGAACCAGTTGACAGAAGCTAATTGTATTGGTTCTTTTGATTTTAATGTGTACTCCTTTGATTATTGTGTGGATTCTTAATATTTTGTTAATTCCTTGAATAAGTATAAGAATTTGTTAGAGTTAAATAGGGGATTATGTAAAGACATCTGAGCTTCACAATTGTTTTTCGCTAATAAATTTAACTTGATCTACTTTGGATGGCTGCCTGATCGTGCGGTATGCCATAGTCTTGATGGTCCTGGGATCATATCCTGTCCGCTGCCATCCCTTGCCGTCCTGCAGGAGGTTTGGACTAGGAAATAAATTATCTTCAACTCTTAAGAAACATCTGAAACATGTAAAACAAACATTCTGTTCGATGTTAGCAGTGAATCCTAAACCTTCACATAACCCTTAGTGACTAATCCATTGAACCTTTGGGGCACTACACGTGTTCTGTCGACCATCTTTCTCCGTTTCTGTTTTAGTAACAAACTCGTCGACTCTTTCATGTTCTCTTTCCATCGCTTAATGTCTGCCTCTTCTTTACCTGGCACTGTTCCTTGAAGGAAGGGCTTTGTGAACCAAGGAACCTATTACAATAACTTAAGGAGGCAACTTAAGGAGGCAAGGATGTTTATTCACAGGACATCACAAATACATTAGAACAACATCTATCTCTAGCACAATCTTTTCACTTGGGCGGAAATCGTTCTCTTCTTCCCAATGTTGACATCCTTCTCAATCTGGTTTCTAGAAGTGCGCACCTTCTGCACTAGCCTGGATGGCGATGCGCATGGCAGAGTTATAACACTATTATACGGACATAAGGTTTTAGTTTGCGTTTTTTTTTTGTTTTTTTTTGTTGTTGTTGTTGTATTTGTTTTGTCTGTGATCAGCAGGTCATTTAAAATATTAAAAAATTGCCGTTAAAAGAGCAATTAATATTAAGGTTTTACTTTCTGGAGTCGCTATATAAATATAGCTCCACGCAAAACCCTCCTGCTTTCTCATCCGGGCTTGGGACCGGCCATGGCGGAGTTTCTAGATCTGTCAAATCTACTACCTAATTCTATAAACTTTGTTTTTTCTACATACTCGATCTAGACTCTCTTATTAATGAGACCTAAGCCTATTCGGTTTAATGATTTAGATCTACCTACAGATCTTTCTTACTGGACTTACTAGACTAGATCTACCTACAGATCTTTCTTACTGGACTTACTAGACTAGATCTACCTACAGATCTTACTGGACTTACTAGACTAGATCTACCTACAGATCTTTCTTACTGGACTTACTAGACTAGATCTACCTACAGATCTTACTGGACTTACTAGACTAGATCTACCTACAGATCTTACTGGACTTACTAGACTAGATCTACCTACAGATCTTACTGGACTTACTAGACTAGATCTACCTACAGATCTTACTGGACTTACTAGACTAGATCTACCTACAGATCTTACTGGACTTACTAGACTAGATCTACCTACAGATCTTACTGGACTTACTAGACTAGATCTACCTACAGATCTTACTGGACTTACTAGACTAGATCTACCTACAGATCTTACTGGACTTACTAGACTAGATCTACCTACAGATCTTACTGGACTTACTAGACTAGATCTACCTACAGATCTTACTGGACTTACTAGACTAGATCTACTTACAGATCTTACTGGACTTACTAGACTAGATCTACCTACAGATCTTACTGGACTTACTAGACTAGATCTACCTACAGATCTTTCTTACTGGACTTACTAGACTAGATCTACCTACAGATCTTTCTTACTGGACTTACTAGACTAGATCTACCTACAGATCTTTCTTACTGGACTTACTAGACTAGATCTACCTACAGATCTTTCTTACTGGACTTACTAGACTAGATCTACCTACAGATCTTTCTTACTGGACTTACTAGACTAGATCTACCAACAGATCTTACTGGACTTACTAGACTAGATCTACCTACAGATCTTACTGGACTTACTAGACTAGATCTACCTACAGATCTTTCTTACTGGACTTACTAGACTAGATCTACCTACAGATCTTACTGGACTTACTAGACTAGATCTACCTACAGATCTTACTGGACTTACTAGACTAGATCTACCTACAGATCTTACTGGACTTACTAGACTAGATCTACCTACAGATCTTACTGGACTTACTAGACTAGATCTACCTACAGATCTTACTGGACTTACTAGACTAGATCTACCTACAGATCTTTCTTACTGGACTTACTAGACTAGATCTACCAACAGATCTTACTGGACTTACTAGACTAGATCTACCTACAGATCTTACTGGACTTACTAGACTAGATCTACCTACAGATCTTTCTTACTGGACTTACTAGACTAGATCTACCTACAGATCTTACTGGACTTACTAGACTAGATCTACCTAATTTTGTTTTCATCTTTCTGTAGGTGTTTTTTTTTAATGTGATAAACTAATTTTGTATGTAATGGACTGTTTATTTGGTTTGCATGTTTTTAAACATTATTATTATTATTATTATTATTTAGACCTAAAGGATAGCCCTTTAACCAGTGGAGCAATGCATGCGGCGCTTGTGCTTTTTGAATGCAGGGTGTTTGGGTCTGAGTGCCCCGTCTGGTATGTATGTCTGAACTGCAAGGTCGTATGGTTTTACACATCCCGTGTTTTACCCCAACCACCAACGAAATCTGCGTTCAGAACCATTGAACAAGAAAACGCTCGAATGTCCAAGACATGATTTTAGAAGCTTTGAGTTTGGTTTCGATTGAAATCTTCAGCTCCTAAATCTGTGACGTAAATTCTAAATATGGCGTCTATCTAAGTTGCTCATTGAATGTGAAAGCTCTTTGTCTTTGTGGATGTTGTAAATATCTTTGTACAAACTTTAATTTATGATAAAAAGGCCTCTTTTAAAAATATATATCAGTCCGTCTATTTTAAAGTTCCTAAATTCAAAATCTGCGAAAATATCTTTTTGTACAAACTATAGCTTAAACAAAGATAACATAAAAACAAAGAAATACCAGATTCGTTTTCCGTTTGTTAAATTTTCTAATTCAAATTTTTAAAAAGTCTCTTTTAAAGTAGGCCTACTTTTAAATAGTAGCCTAAATAAATCTGGTTTTGGGTTTGTTATACTATCACAATACACTAACAATACTGATGTTTAAAAGTTACACTCCATTTTTATTAACGTGAAAACAAGGAGAGATTAACCAGCAGAGACTAATACACAGAGAACACACACTACTGACACACTTAAGAGTAAACCGTGAACACGTGAACATACTTAACAGTAGAACAAGGGAGACTACATTAAAACAAACAAACACACACAACATACATAAACATAAATACACATATAAATGTAACATCCTCCGGTGTTTGAGGTTAGTCATATACATAGTCACTAGCTCTTGTGGATTTGACCACTTGGCCTGACCTAGTTGTATAGGTTGTCGACCTGTGAGACCCGTCTTATCTTATCTTATATAATACAGACGTTACTTCAAAAAAGAAGATGATTACGTCCTACGCGTCATGCATTTAGTCATGCATATTAACCAATGACTTAAATTCTGCCAAGTCACTGGTTTTTCTGGCTAGCTCAGGCAACCCATTCCATGCTCTAATAGCACTAGGGAAGAAGGAGTATTTGTACAAATTTGTCCTAGCATATGGGACGAGGAATGTGCCTTTATTTTTGTGTCTTTCAGAGTATTTTATTAAATTTTGTTTTTGTATTTGAAGATTATGGTTCAGTGTTTTATGTATAATTGCTACTTTACTTTTGAGTCTTCTGTCCTGAAGGCTTTCTAAATTTAGTGATTTTATTAATGGTGTTACCCTAGTCAAATGTGAATATTCGTTTGTTATGAATCTCACTGCTCTATTTTGTGTTTGTTCCAGTTTCTTAATGTTTTCTTGAGTTGAGGGGTCCCACACGGTGGATGCATATTCTATTATTGGCCTAACCAAGGTTAAATAACATTTTAGTTTTATGTTCTTATTTGATTTATAGAAATTTCTTTTAATAAACCCTAATGCTTTGTTGGATTTTTTTATAGTTTCATCAATATGTGGATTCCATGACAGTTTTTCATTTATTATAACACCTAGGTATTTTGAGTTTTTAGTCTGTGTTACTGGTTTGCCATGAATAAGATAAGTGGAATTAATTTGTTTAATTTTTTTTGTTACTCTTAACAACTGACATTTTTCTGGGTGGAAAGACATGCTCCAATTTGATTCCCATTTCTGTAATTCATCTAATTCTCTTTGTAAAATATCTGTGTCTTGTTTTGTTTTTATTGTTCTATATATTATGCAATCGTCTGCAAATAATCTGACTTTTGTTCCTGAACTAATGCAATTTGGTAAATCATTTATGTAAATTAAAAATAGTAGTGGACCCAAGACTGTTCCTTGAGGTACACCTGAGTTTACTGTTATTGGTGTTGATTTAGAGCCATTTATTATTACAGTTTGTTCTCTCCCTATCAGAAAATCTTTAATCCACTGATACAGTGGACCGTTAATGCCGAAATATTTTAATTTTTTAAGCAAACTATGGTGGTGAACTTTGTCAAAAGCCTTGGAAAAATCTAGTAAGATAGCATCTATTTGTTCACTATTATCTAAACCTTTTGAGAAATCATCAATTAGTCCTATTAGTTGTGTTTCACATGATCTATATTTCCTAAAGCCATGTTGGTATGGGGTGAGGACATTATGTTTGTCTAAGTGGTTTATGATGTTGCTACATATTATGTGTTCTAGTATTTTACATGTGATGCTGGTAAGTGATACTGGTCTGTAGTTTCCTGGATCAGATTTTTCTCCTTTTTTAAATAGGGGGGTGACATTAGCTTCTTTCCAGTCCTTTGGTACTCTGCCCTGGTTAAGCGATGCCTGAAAGAGTATTTTGAACACTGGGGCTAGCTCATTGCTTAGTTCTTTGAGTAATCTAGCTGGAATACCATCAGGTCCAGACGCTTTATTTGGTTTGGTGTTGGCTAATAGTTTTTTAATTCCATTTTCTTGTACTACTAAATCTTCTATGTTGTCTACTTGGTTCAAATTAAGAAATATGTCTTTGTCTCCTGGGGCTGAGAATGCTGATGCAAAGTATTTGTTTAGGATGTTTGCTTTAGTTTCATTATCATTATGTATTATGTTATGTTCATCTTTTAATGGCGCTATGCCTGTTGTTTCCATTTTCTTAGACTTAATGTATGGCTTCTATATGGCTCTCAGGTCTCTGAGCATTAGGCCTACTTTCATCTGTGCTGGGTGCATCCACAGGTGCGGGGTTGTCGGGCTCAGTCGTACCTGTTGGTGTAGGCGCATTCGTTTCAGCAGGCAGTGGGATTCTTCGTAAGTGAAGTCTATTTCGGCGATAGACTCCTCCGCCCGATTCAACTTCATACGACCGTTGTTGTAACTGACGAGTTATAACTCCATTTTGCCAACGCTCATGGCCACGCGACCTTGACTTTAGTCTCACCTCTTCACCCTTAGCAAGGGGAGGTAAATCTTTAGCGTGGGAGTTGTAGTAAATCGCTGATCTCCTCTGGTTTTCTTTCAGCGCTTTTCTATGTTCTAACTTAAGGTTTCAACAGGCTTCTAGCTATAGGCAGCAAGGTTCTGATTCTTCTGTTAAAGAATGCTTGTGATGGGCTAGTACCAGTTTTATTCGGGGTGCTTCTATGATTAAGTAAAGCCATGAACTGATCTTTATTTTTAAGAAATAATGTCTTTACAGTCTATACGGCTGATTCAGCTTTCCCATTTGATCTGGGATAGTGGGGACAGCTTGTCAATTGGTTGAAACTCCAATCGTTGGCGAATTTTGCGAAGCTGTCCGAAGATAGCCGAGGTCCATTGTCAGAGACCACTGTGGATGGGATGCCATATCTAGCGAAATGGGCTTTAAGTTTTCTTATGACAGTTTCTGAACTAGTGTTCTCTAGACGATCAACTTCGCAGAAGTTACTGTAATAGTCCACACACACACAAGATAGTCTTTGCCGTCAAGTGTGAATAGATCAACACTAACCCTTTCCCAGGGGAGTGTGGGAACTTCATGATTCATTAAAGTCTCTTTCTGTTGATTGGGTTGAAAAGCTTGACATATTTCACAAGTTGAAATATAATGCTTTATGTCACCGGTCATTCCTGGCCAGAATAAACTCTCACGAGCTCTTTTTAGACATCCTTCAATGCCTGAGTGTGTAGAATGAACTTCTCTTTTCATTTCTAATCGTAGTGACTTGGGCACTACTACTCTTTCACCTTTGAATATAAGCCCCTCTTGAACTGACATTTCGTCTCTGAAATTATAATAAGGTGTTAGCTGATATGGTAGAAGATGCTTGCCTTCTGGCCAACCTTCATTAATTGTGATTAGAAGTTTTTGAAGCGTCCTATCTTTCTCGGTTTCTGTAGTTTCTGTAGTCTTTCTTCCCCAATTGCTAGGAAACTGGCCATATTTATGAGCTCAAACTCCCTTTGACTGTTTGCTGATGACTTGATCTGAGCTCTTGAAAATGCATCGGCAAGATACATTTCTTTTCCCTTTTTATAAATTACAGTTATGTCATAGTTTTGTATGCGCAACATCATTCCCTGCAATCTTCGAGGAGCAGCTGAGAGAGGTTTAACCATTATTGCTTCAAGAGGTTTGTGGTCACTTTCAATGGTTATATGTCGACCAAATGTGTATTGGTGGAACTTATCCAGTGCAAATACAATTGCTAGCATTTCTTTCTCGATCTGTGCGTATCTAGTTTCAGTATCAGTCAAAGATCGACTTGCGTAAGCTATGAGTTTACTTTCCTGCATTAAGACAGCGCAAAGACCATTTTGGCTGAAATCACACTGTATGGTCAATTCTTTAAGTGGATTGTAGAATGCTAGCACAGGAGCTTGAGTCACCATAGATTGTATGTCACAGAATGCACTGTCATGTTTTCTCGACCATGACCAGGGGATATCTGTATGAAGTGGCTGCCGAATTGGTTCAATGACGTCGGATAGTTTGGGTAGGAATTTAGCAAGATAGTTCACAAACCCACAAAAGCGCCGAACTTCCTCAATGTTTGTTGGTTTGTTCATTTCTTTAACAGCCTTTACCTTTTCAGGATCAATCTTTAAACCATCACTTGTGATTAGATGTCCCAGAAATGTAATTTCTTTCATTTTAATCTCAGCTTTTTCTTTGTTCAGTTTAATTCCCACAGAGCGACATCTCTCAAATAATGCTGTAATATTCTTGTCATGGTCATGGGAAGCTGTTTCCCATGTGTCTCCGGAACCATAAACTATAATATCATCAGCTACCCTAATCACACCATAAAGACCTTCAAGAGCAGCATTTAAATGTTTCTGAAACAGTTTTGAGCTCACAGATGTTCCAAATGGTAATCTTCTCCACTTGTAACGTCCAAAGGGTGTCTGAAAAGTTGTTAGCAAACTCGATGCTTCATCCAGATGCACATGCCAATATGCATTTGCAAGGTCCAGTTTTGAAAACACTTTTGCATTCGGTAATCTAGGAAGCAAGTCTTCCATTACTGGAAGGGGAAAACGTTCTCTTTTAAGTGCCCTGTTGAGAGGACGAGGATCTAAACAGATACGGAGTTTTCCAGATTTTTTTAGTTGCAATCACCATTCGACTGACCCAGTCAGTAGGTTTATCAACAGTCTAAATGATTCCTTTTTCTGTTAGCTGTTCTAACTCAAACTGTACTTTAGCCTGCATAGCTAAAGGTACACGACCAGATGGACATGTAACTGGTGTTATGTCAGGATTCACTTCTAAGTGTACAACACCAGGTAATTCACCCTGCTGATCATCAAATACATCAGAGAACTGTTCAAATATTTTTGTCGATAACCTTGGTAGAGGCTTATCAACACTTTCAACCTTATCAACACTTTCAAAAGTATGATAGTTGATTGTAATTAGTCCCATTTTTTCTGACGTTTTCTTCCCTAACAGGGGAGTTAAGTCATCTCTCACAACCACGAAATCAACACGATATCTCTTGTTGGTCCTTGGATTTTGTACTACGAGTTGTTCCTTTCCAATAGGTATGAGTGTGCTACCGTCATACACACGTAGCTTGTTTTGAGTGGGACAGATTTGTGCAGATTTAATAAGCTTCTTAGGGATGACATTAACACTGGCACCCGAGTCAATCTGACACACAATCTTCTCACCAGCGATTATCATTTCAGCTTTTATAATTTTATTGTTTGGTCCACCTTGTACAGCAAGCACAGCCTCATTATTAGAAGATAACGAATAACAATCATCACTGTCTTCGTGTACATATTGCAGTTTCTTTGGTTGCATTGAATGCCGAAATGATTTTTTCTTTTACAGATATTACATATTTTAACCCACGCAGGACACAGTTCCTTTTTGAACGGGTGGTTTTGTCCACAAAATTTACATTTGCGCTGTTTATGAGCAGCATTTTGTTGTAGAATATTTTTGCGAGACGAAACAGCGAACGCCTCATCCTGGGGGTGGTGAGGCATCAGATGTAGGCCTACCTGTCTCTAATACCTGTAGTTGCAAGTCAGCAGCTTCATTTGCCTTGCAGATTTTATACAAGTCTTGAGTGTTAGTTTATGTTCTTGTAAGAGTTCTTTCTTGGTCTTTGTGTCTCTGATGCCAACTACCATTCGGTCTCTTATTAATGACTCTTCAATATGGTCACAAAAATTGCAGGTTTTAGCGAGTGTGCGTAGAGCTAGTAGGTAATCCTCTACGGTTTCTTGTGGCTTCTGCTGTCTGTTGTTGAAAACATATCTTTCAAAAGTTTCATTTTTTAAACCAATGAAGTGCTCATCAAATGCACATATTATGTCTTGAACATTGTGCTTTGGTTTAAAGGTGATACTGTTGTATACTGCCAACGCCTCTGGGCCGATAGTGTGCAAGAACAGTGCTTTGGCATACTCTTCATCTATATCGTTTATTCTCTCGATAGTGCAATAGTTCAGCCACATTTGCTTGAAAAGCTTCCATTCCTCACACCCTTTCTTCACATTTAAAGGAGGTGGAGGGTTAATTCTTGGTTTAAAGTTAGTTTTACTTACAGTTTCCATTTTAGAACTTTTAGAAAGCTGATGTTTAAAAGTTACACTCCATTTTTATTAACGTGAAAACAAGGAGAGATTAACCAGCAGAGACTAATACACAGAGAATACACACTACTGACACACTTAAGAGTAAACCGTGAACACGTGAACATACTTAACAGTAGAACAAGGGAGACTACATGAAAACAAACAAACACACACACAACATACATAAACATAAATACACATATAAATGTAACAGGTTGGTTTTTTTTTCTTTTTTGTCTATGGTCAGCAGGTCATTCAAAATATAAAAAATAATTGCCGTTAAAGGAGCAATTAACTACCAACGAAACCTGCGCTCAGAACCATTGAACAAGAAAACACTCGAACAAGACACGATGTTAAAATCTTTGGGTTTGGTCTCGTGTGAAATCTTCCGTTCTAAAAATAAATAGGCCTACAAAGCATATTGTTACGTATTTCTGAATCTTCTGGCTAAATAAAAACACTGTAAAAAACTTGACTACTCAACTTTCAGTTTCATATAACTTTATTGACTATTAACTCTAACAATTCGTCACTGTAACATGTAGCGTAGAAGACTGTACAATATCTGTCAGTTTACAGTTAGCTATACTTCGTTGCATCGAGCCGTATTCCACAGAACAGACCAACGACACACTTCCCAGGGTCAATCCAGGTCTCCCAAAGCTGAACCAAGTCGTACTTAAGTCTACCGAATCAGAGCCGCACACGTCTTACATCGACTGTATCGACTGTAACGGCTTAAGTCCACTATAGTTCGCTGTATAGACTTTCGCGACAGTAGTCCACTCCAGTTAATTCTACCCTAGTTAACTTGCATCGAGTCGTACACATTTCTCTTCCACTAGAGCCGCACACGTCTTACATCGTCTGTATCGACTGTAACGGTTCACTCACGACTCCATACGACTGACTTTCACATTAACTCTCTGGCTTATATAGAGTCCCTAATCACTCTTCCAATGTTGCACAAACACTGCTAGTATCATCTGGAACAACACGTGAGGAAACGTCACATCCTGTCTTTGTTTTTACATGTAGATTCCAGAGAACACCCGCTGCAGTGTCATCAAGCCGGGGTCACACGTAGTGACCTCTATCTGTCACTGTTCATTAGTAACTGACCCTTCTTAGATCTGTTCGTCCCCTGGAACAACACGTGAGGACACGTCACTTCCTGTCTTTGTTTATACATGTAGATTCCAGGGAACACTCGCTGCTGTGTCATCTCGCCGGGGTCATACGTTGACCTCTACCTATCACTGTTCATTTGTAACAATATTGTTTTGGTCTCCTAAGAATGAGTTTGCAACTTGTATATTTGTGTTACATCTTACGCAGACAAAACTTTTTTCTCACGAAAGTCTTAAGTTCTCTTTTTGCTGTCTTCGGTAATGTCTTTTTTTTGGGACTTCTCTTATGTAGCCTATCCCGCGATATTTTATGTGTACGAGTTCTGCAGCAGTCTCTGCTATTTGCTTCCAGTTTTTATGTCAATAATTTGCCTGAGTTATTTAGCGCTTCTCTTCCATGCCTTCCTCGACAAAAATGAAGGCCTTTCGCAGGCTGGTCATTGGATACAAGTCCTACCCTACGAAGCAGTCGAACAATAAGTAGTGTCTCTTGACTCCACACCACTGCTCTATGGAGTATTGCAGTGTAGTCTTTCCAACTCTTATGGAGCTCGTCGCTTTGATAAGAAGTTTAACGTTTACTGCTTCCCATAGAGCACTCAGAGCCATGCAAAAGAGTTGCAACAACGACTACTATTGACATTGATTTATGTAGGATGGAGATCCTTAGTCCGCCATACTTAGTTGGAATCATAACTCTGATGGGATTAGCTGTTTATTAGGAACGCTGTGCATTCTCATTATTGGTGAATCATTTGATACTTTGTTACACAGATCCACAATTTGCACACCTGTTTTATCGAGGAGATATTTTGAGTATTGAAGATTTTCACACATTAATAGCAAGATGTTTGGTGTATCTGATGTGCATAATACAGAAAGTATTAAGAAGATGTGTTTTTTTGTTGTTGTTATCAAGTTAAATGTTTAAAATGTGTCGTGCGTTTGTTTAGCGCATACAGTGGATTGATGCATTATAACTTTTTCTATTACAATACAATAAAAAGCAAGCTGAACAATTTAAATGGACCCTCAATTATAGCCAACAATCCATTGAGATATTTGTCGTGAGCCAATGGTTTGTGAATGATTTGTCGGGTGAACGAATTATTGTCAACGATTTCTCTGTTAACAATTAGTCCTGAAATCAATCATTCTGCTGAAACCAATCATTCTGCTTGAGATTTTATTTCAGAATACAATGTGCAAAAGTTTTTTTTCTTTTACATCACAGCATTGTTTCTGAAACCTAAATGGGATTCTCTCAATGACATTCCAATTTGAAGTCCTTTAAGTTAGAAACCTACACTTAAGTCTTCACTGTTAGTGTTTGTAGGTGCCATATACAGATCGACTCTACTACAAGATCTCAAGAACTGGTGCAACCACAGTACCAGGAATGTCTTCGCCAACAAACAAATCACTTCTCTGACTCCACTTATTAAAGGACTCGAAAACTGTTTGTCCTTCACTTCACAATGGGTCATGAAAATACATCTCCCATCTTTAATAACATAAAAATGAATTTCTTTTAACTTTTAACAAAGCTTATATCAACTTTGTCTGGTAAAAAGTTTGTAAACGTTATTTCTCCCACACAAATCTCGGATCTCAAAATGAAATTTTGCTAAATTTTTTTCTTAACCAATTAGTTAATTAACTATTTGTAATTAATTTCTTTTTTGGTATGTCACACAAGGGAAAGAAATTGTACTTGACTGATGTGGTGGTATAAGTTGAATTATTCCCCTTTATACTCTGTAGAGAGAAAAGTTTGAAACTAACAATAGTAATTATAAAACCTTCTATTTTCATAATCACATCCCTGGTACAGTGGTAAGTGTATAGGCTTCAGGAGGCTTAAGCCCTGAGTTCGACTTCAGGTCGTTCAACTTTGTTTTTTTGCAAATGCATTTAAAAGGCAATCACAGTAACTTTCACCCAGATACCGCCTTCTTTCTCCCCCAACCCCTTATCCAACTGGTCTAGACAAGTGATAGGATCATACTTAGCACATTGAGAAAGCTAACAGAATGAAATTGCGCTAAACAAAAACAATTGGTAAAACATATTTGTAATCGCACAGATTTATTATCATTAGTTTAGATATATTATAAATTTAATAACATGACCAATCCAAACTAATTGATACAACTACACTTAACATAAGCTTTGTTTCAAACAAAATTTTTTTTTTTTAATTTTTTCTTAATATCCATTAGTGTCAGAAACATTTTTCATAAGTTACAACCTCATGTTATATTAGCTACAATAAATACTATAATAAGTGTATAGGTTAAGTAAAGGCACTACATTAAGAAATCTCAAACAATACTGCCCTTTAAGTAGCAACTCTAAATTTGTATAAAAAAAAAAAAAAAAAGAAAGATTACAGGAAACAACTCTATATTGACAATACATTCATTTCACATTACAAGTCTATAGTTTGCCCATAACTAAAAATCAATGTATAAAACTATTAAATGTGTATAGACAGGAATATTATTTATCAGAAATATATGCATTTATGCATTAACAGTAAAATGTTTTAAATTCCATTTTATTTGAAAGTACTGGGGTAAAATGACAATTTCTAACTTGTTGAGCACCTCAAGTAATTAAAGCATTAATCAAACAACAAAAATAAAAGCAGGCTGAATACTTAAACAAAACAAGAAGTGAGAACATAGCATGTAAAAAAACAAACAAGGAACATGTCAACAAAATAATGACTACAAACCAAAATTACTGGTCACTCATCAGAACTAAGAAAATAACATCTCAATTTAAGGAGAATAAAAAACTTTATCAACAAAAAATAGAGCCTAGCTAACAAACTCAATTAGTTGCATGAACTCCTTCAATTACAGAGTAATGTTTGGCTCAAATTAAACCAAATACAAAACAAAAGAACTTAAAGAAATAAGCAAGACCAATTTTCATTCCAGCAAAATTACTGGAAATGTTACTATCATAAATATTTAAAAGAGAAACACTGGAACCAAAAGTGTTGTCCCTTACCATACTATCCTTCCTTCACTTTCAAAAAGGTCTCATTTAATTGGAATTCTCGGAAAAGTTGGATAGAGTTTACCACCTTAGCCTACAAAGAAGCTTAGATACTCAATTTGTCATTTCTAGTCCAGTACTATCAATGTGTCCAAGATTTCCTACAAAGGGCTTGAGCTCTTACAATAAATGGTTCTTATGAACACAAATAATCGTAAGGTGTTCCTGTTCCACTACAAACAAAACAATACAGAGGCAAAAATCTCAATGTTTGCATCAGCCTTGAAACAAATTACAAAATAAGACAAACAGAACTGAATAATAAAGATGGAAATAGCATTACAGCATGTCTTTTAAGGTGTACAAATAAACTTATCACATGACATGAAAAATAATAGATGACATGCAAGGAAAATCAATCCCTTCTATATGCACCTTTCTTAGCATCAAACAGCAGGGAAACTTACGTGACAGATGTTCTACATAAAGAGCTGGTAGGCAAAGTGTGTAAACACTTGGAAGTCTCTATGTCAAAATTTTATGAACTAGGCTAATTAATAGGCTGCCTGAATAGCCCAGTAACATCAATGGTTTTTACTAATGTATCTCACAGAAATGATTGCATTGGGACACGACTATGTCTAGGACTTCATCATTTTGTAAGAAACCAATATAAATTATAAAAAAAAAGATTAATAAATCAGCTTATGATAAAAAAACAAAAACAATTTTAATGCATTAAAAAAAATGCAGATTATCACAGCTGCTGTTCTGATTATTGCTAGGACAATAAATATCTTTCACCAAGTACCTTAGTAAATATGCAAGTTAATTGAATTAGATTAAGTCATTAGTGAAATACAATCAGATCATTGTAAAATCAGATCACGTTTAAATTGCTTTTTTAAAAACAAATATAAAAAATACCCACTGCCATTTTTTTCCCTGAACAAGATAAGAGGATGATAACATTAAACAACTTTATGTTTCTTTAACTTCTCTATAGCATCATCACTGTAACCCAGGATGTCTTTAAGTACATGGTGTGTGTGCTGTCCAAGTAGTGGAGGAGCTGTGGGTTCCACTGTTTTCGTCTCACTATACCGTACAGCTGGGCCAACCACACGAACTTTTCCTATCGTTGGATGTGGGATTTCTTGTATTAAACCATTGTGTAGAACCTAAGATATAACTTCAGTGTTCACATTAAAGTGTTTTTTTAATATTTTTTAAAATCATATACAATTTTACTAAAAGTTACTACACATGTACTACACATGTAATAGATTAAACTAGTTGACCAGTTTCAAAATACTTCAATCTAGTTGTGCAGGTTAATCAGTGACTTTACCTGGGGATCAGAGAATACTTGCTTCATGTTATTGATTGGGCCATAGGGAATTCCTGAGTTCTCAAATATTTTCAGCCAATCAGACAAAGACTTTTCTTCAAAGCTGATCAATCAATAAAAAAAAAAATGTTTCAATAGACATTAATATCATGCTTCTCTAAACAGTAATTGATTAGGATATTATGTGTTATCAATGAAAAAAAAAACAGCAAATTAAATTTGTATTTTCTTCTTTTTATAGTCATTAATTAGAGGTGAGAAGTTATTTCAATTTAATAACAATTAATATTAGGTCTAATTCAAATGAACTGAGCATTGCAAGTTTACATTTTAAAGAGAAATTGAAGTAAAACATCTCTGTTTTTGACTCGTGCTTTGTTGGTAGCATATCTTTCATCACTAGCCAGTGCCGGGTGACCAATACACTAAAAGAAACAGAATTTTTAAAATCTATACTTCATAATGCAATGGTAGCTTTTAAAAGTCTTTGCTTGCTTTATTATTATTTTTTTTTAATTTGTTTCCCTTGATTTTTAATTCACACAAAAAAAAGTTAAGTCTACTAATAAATAAATTGGTTCTTTTCATCCATTGGCCTGGTTTACTTATGCGCCAATATAAACACAATGATACATACCTAGGATGTAAATTTCTTCTCTTTTTGAAATAATGTCTTTAATTTATTAGATATAATGCTAGCACTTGTTTCTCTGCCATGTAACTCATGTGGTATAAGCCAAGACTTAAGATTAGTTTAAAAGTTCTGAGATTTGTACAAAGGGCTTTGTGAATGTACATTGAGAGTTATTTATAGACCAATGTAGCAGGATCTACTGTCACAGAAAAGTAACAAAACAAAAACACTTGTTTATGAAGAAATAGAATATCAAATCAAGTAGACATCTTTTATACAAAACTATAACAGATACACTGAAGCATAATGGATAGACAGTGGTGGATCTCTCAATAGAAAATATTGATGCACAATATATGCAACAGAAATATTAATATTAAATATATATTATAAATTCATCAGAATATTTTATTTTATTCCCACACAAAAGAAATTTAAGAGTAATTTGAATCATATCAAAGGCTTGGACTTACTTGTGCTAATATTTTAAACTGGCTATCATTGCCAGCTCCCACAATAATAAATCCATCAGATGTTTTGAATGCCTGCAAAACAAAGTTTGTTTTTCATAAACGCTTATTGAAACAATAATGCATAAACACTACAACTAAATGACAAAACTGACCTGATAAGGGACAATACTGGGATGAGCTGTCCCATAGCGTTGTCCTTCTTGACCAGTATTTAAAAAATTAGAAGCAATATTCACTAATGATGCCACCTGAAGACAAGTTAAAAAGAAAAATATTTAATTTTCCAAGTATTACAATGGAACAACAATAACCCCCATAAAGTGTATTTGTTCAATCAATGGGTAATTTCAGACAATGATTATACTGGAGTGGTTCAGAAACTATAGTGTTTCATAGAACTATCTCTGGCATGCCACAAACGTGAAAAAAAATCCCTAAATATAACCTTAACCTTAGTTTACAGTTGTGTGCAAAGAAAAAAGAAGAAAAATGTATAGGCAATGTTCAAATCCGTAAATAAAGCCATATTAGTTGGTTAATGACCTGACAGTTTCACTGTTTACTTAAATATTCTTCTAGAGCTGGATGGTTTCTGATTTTTTTATAGACGTACACTTTTAAAACTGCTACCCAATAGTATGCTTCAAATCATAAATTAGTTTCGCCATGCTTAACCACTTTAGTCATTAAAGGGAAACTCTGATGGTTTTGACAATTTTTTATATATAATATGTGTTTTGATAATGAATATATTATTCTTTTTTTTTAATTTGCAATTATAATAATAACTTAGTGAATGATATTTTCCTGCGCATCCAAAATGATCAGATTTTCACCGGGTTTCTATGTGACGTCACACTAACCTATTAATTTAATCTATGACTAATTATATAACAGGAGACCATACAGTAAAGTTAACATTTTCGTAAAAGAAATATATTTTCGTCTATGCAGTTAGATTTAGATCTTGTAAGAGTTTGAGTTTTGAGTTTAGGCACATCGGCACAATTTAGGCCGTGTTGTGCCCGTAATCCTTTAAGGATCACTCTCCCTTTTTTGTAAGAAAAAAATGCGTGTTGAAAGTAGATTTACATGCATGACTAACCACGGCAGTGTGTATTTTCTCGCCTGACCACTCAACACACACAAACACTATCGCTTGGTTGTCTTGTCAAGACCGACTACATGTAGTCTAGAGTAGCCTTACAATGACCAGTTTGTTAGAATCAGTCAGACAAATGATCTATTTACTTTTTAGGACAGGGAGGAGCTTAGATGAAAATGTTACTATTTTTCTCAAATTAGTTATCCTAATGCTTTTAGATCTCTCTCTATATATATAACTGTACCATAGCTCTGGACTAGGCCTACACTAAGATAACAGCTAGTGTAATAATGAAGCGATACGATTGGTTAAATATAGTTTCTGTTTGAGTATTATTGAAGGAAGTGACGTTTGACTGAGCTAAAAACAAATTTGAAAAAACATGGGAGTTTCCCTTTAAAGAACAAAATTATTTAAAAACAATGACTATTGTTTAGAATGAACCTAAACAGAATCTGTAACAACAATGACTAACATTAGTAGACAGAAGATTACAATCCAAATGTTGTCCTCTTCCAGTTTGTTGTCTCGACAATAGAGAAGCCAATATTGCACTCACACCATACAGCCCAGTTGATAGATCTGTTAAAGCAACACCAACTTTACAAGGGTCACCATCCTAATAAAAAAACAACACCATTGATCTTGACTCTCCCTGACAAATATAAAACTTTAAGTAGATGGACTAAGTTTTTTTTAATTTTAAAGTTTAACTTCATATTTCCACCAAGAGTCAAATTAGGAACCTCTGTATGACATCTCAACCATCTTATCCAAAAAATCTGTATATGCCCAACATATCATTTACTCATTTATCAGGTGATTCTTTATATATTATTACAAAGTAAAGTTAGTCTAGGTGCATTTTATTGACTTAAAAAAACTTTTTACAAATCTTGATGAAAATCTGTATAAATAATTATCAGTGCTAGTCATACGTCAGTATACTTTTCAGAAATAGTTTTGTTTGTAAAAAAAAGTTTTAATATATGTATAGACCTTTGGCTTCTGCTTACAAGTAATCAATAAGTTTTATAAAATAAATCTATTTGTTTGATGTATTTAATTAATTACTTACAGCCCAGTTGACAGATTTTGAACCAACTCTTATCTTATGATTTTTTTATATTTTTAATCAATGTTTTAATGGTACCAAAGGCACAATCAGGCAAGAGCTAGTTCAAAGAGTATGGGGAAAAAATAAATAAATAGACAAGTCAGTCTTCTATTTAGTTTAGCATGGTCTCAGGGGGATACCAATATATTTCTTTACTGACAAAATATTATGAATACCTTCAGGCTATGCTTTTCCCTTTATGTCTAGCATGCTGAGTTAATTTAATTAACTAAATGTCTGCAAACGGGGAGTGGTAAAGCACTTGACCTCTAAACTAAAGGACCTTAGGTTTGAATCCCAGTGATGACTAATGTTTTAAAATTCTGAACTCTCTAATGGGTACCTGACATTAGTTGGAAAAAAGTAAAGTCAGTTGGCACATGACACCCTCGCTAACTTATACCACAGACAACAGATTACCTTTACATCATCTGCCCATAGATCGCAAGATCTGAAATGGAAACTTTACTTCATTTTTTTCTAAATGTTTGCAAAGAAAATGTCCCTACAGATTCACATCTACTTCAGTTAACTAACTTTCCTACCGCAGGTCCAGTTATGTTCATCAGGCCTCCCAGCCCAGACACTATGACATCATAACCAGCTCTAGAGGCATACTCCCCAGTCTGACCATAACCTTCATAAAAGTATTTAAAACAAAAGGCACTATAAAACTTTTTCAGCATGATTTACCACTATTTAATTATCTCATATCATTTGGAATAAATGTTTGTTCTGGCAATTCAAGACTAGAAATATAAGGGGGTTTTAAAATAAGCTAAGATTGTCTTCCTTTGAAAATAAGATAAAAATGTAGACACCTATTGTATTACCTGTGATTGAGCAATAAACAAGATGAGGAAATTCAGCACTGAGTTCAGGGTAACCTAATCCCATTTCAGAGAGTTTCCCAGGTATGTAGTTTTCAACCAAAACATCACTGATGGCTGCCAACTGAATAAAATAATAGAAATGTGAGAAGAAATATAAAAAAACAAAACATTTTCATATCTAACATGGGCTGAACAAAAACAACACACTTAATTTAAGACAAACTATATATTACAAATAAATCCTTGTTTAAAATCCTTAAGATCTAAAAGAAAATACATCTAAATTGTGGTGGGAATATAAATATAATTAAAATGAAAATATTTTTAAATTTTACTAACTTCTTTGATCAGCTTTACTCCTTGTGGTTTCTTCAGGTCAACAGTTATACTCTGAAACGACAAATTAGAAAATTTAATACATTGTTTAATATTTAAAGAGTCACATATCTAATTGTAACTTTATTAAATCTTTCTGTTTCAACAGAGACCTTTTTATTGCGATTAACACACAAGAAGTAGCAACTTTCTGAAGAAACAAAAGGGGGTCCCCATGCTCTTGTGTCATCCCCAACATCTACGAAACAAAGAACTTTTTATTAGTAAATAACATTCCAATTTCATAATAGAACAAGATTACAAAGAGAGTTCCTGTTTTCACACAAACTCAGAGGCAGCTCTCAAAGATTGACTCATTGGTCATTTGCTAGGTAAGCAAGGCAGGTAAAACAGGTTTTAATATTTTTAGAAATATCAGAGAGGCTCTATAGTACAAACTATCAACAACAAAAATTCAACCTCACCCTATACAAAACAGATGTTTGTAAAATTTAAATTTTTGTTTGTAAAATGTTTTACATATTTTGAAAGTTCCTTCAGAGATAAAGATAATTTACTTCTTAGTCCAAACCTCCTGCAGGACGACAGGGGATGGAAGCGGGCCGAGTTTGAACTCGGGACCATCAATATGTCTGAACGACATTCCAGCATGCAAATCCCACAACCTGGCAGCCAAACAGATGTACGCAAGACAAACTGATTACACTGTTTATTAAGCTGACCTTGTTATTTTTATTATTATTTTTACATTACCAATATTTAAAGCATTCAATGAACTTATTATTATGAAGATACGGATCATTTTTAGCCTATCAGATAAGATCATTTAATTGATTGTTGAACAGAGCTCCCTGATTTGGAAACCACTGCGCAGTTCATCTCATGTATTGGTCTAGTCATCTGAACACTCCAACATAACAATGAGAATGAAGAAGAAGAAGATTGTTGAACAATGGACATAGGGATTAGTGAATGTCCAATCTCTCCTTTCAGGTCTTTAAAAGAAGTCCTCTATGATGAAATGTCTAAAGGGTTAAGACATCAGCAGTAAGCAATGCAACAATTACAAGTAACACTAAAAGACAGCATATATTAATACTGTTTTAAAAATCTGACTGCTATGTACAAATAAAATTAATTGTTTGTTTTTTTAATCAAAAGTAAATGTTTTCAATAGATTTTTTGTAGCTCGTTCAACTTCACATAATAATTTTTTTTTTTTTTTTTCAAAATTGTATGCATAAATGTTATAAAATATACAAAATAATAACTTTTCCTATTTTTGTTATTAATAGTAAAAATATTTAAAACTGATGGATTTTTACAAAGCTTATATCAACTCAGTCAGTCTGGTAAAAGGTTTGAACACAAAATTTCTCCCACACCAATTCCCAGATCAAGTTGAAACTTTGCACAACTATTTACTGTACCTAACAAAACATTAATCAATTTTTTAAAAATTCTACATCCTTTTTTAAAGGATTTTATGTATATATATAAATATATATATATATATATTAGGGATGCACCGGATAGTCGCTCCGGCTTCTGACGAATATTCGGCACTTTTTCACTATCCGGCTCCGGTCGGATATCACTACCGGATAGTAAAAGCTGCACCTGTATTTCTATTAATATTGTTATGCACCTCTGCGCTAAGTCTTAAATATTGAAACAACGCAGGCGAAAGGCAAACAATATAAAGGTAGTCAACGCTGATAAACGATGTCCAACAAGAAGTTTAAACTAAATCTCCATGTTAATAAAAATATACCAATACTCATAAAGTGGACATGATTCAATAATGTCAGTTCTGAAATACACTTTTTTTTCAAATAAAAGAATGTGTTTTTAAAACTATAAACTATGACTATGCACCTAATATTTTTTAGTACAAAGACAAGAATTTTATTTTAGAGAATTGGGACTACAAGCCAAATCTCTAAAAGGTTAATCTGATATGAGTTTGTTTATTATGAGATAGGTTGTCAATCAAGGGTCTGGACCACAAGCCACACCTTTTATACTATTGGCCGGGACAATAAGTTTTTTTACTTTAAGTCTCAATTAGGAGGCTGGACTACAAGCCAAACAGACACTGACCAGGAGTAATTTTAAAGGGAGGGCTCAAGAGACTCAACACCCCCAACTTCTTATTTGTTTAATCCATGACAATGTATTGATAGACATTGACCATTCTTAAGCCAGAATGGATTAACGCAGATTGTTTAGAAATATTGACACTGTCAAGAGGTGACTAGATGATGAGAATAAGTTTGTTTACTTGGAGAGAATTGTCATTTAGGGTGCTGAACACACGTTCGTTGCACAATAAAATAAAACAAATATGTGAATGTGTGTATGTATTTTTCCCCCTTGTATTAAAACTTTTAGAAAGAAAACTAATTTCATTGTTTACTTCTATTAACTTAACATATAAGGGAAAACCTTACAGTAAAATTTAACATCGCAGAAAATAAATTGATCTAAAGTACCACAATTAGATCTAGCAAACAAAGAAAAAATATGCTGGAATGTTAAGAAACACTTGACCTCTGTAACTAAGGTACAGATATAATTTATCTATCTTTTTTTGCCTGCACACTAAACACTATTGTGTATGCCCAAGGAAAAAAAAACGCGTGAAGGTCAACACAATCCTTTATACACACTACACTAGGACTACATGTGTAGTCTCACTACGTCTATCTGACCAGGTTGTTACAATCAGTCGAACACAAAGTCTATTTATGTTGTTTTTTTGGTAAGGAGGGTGTTGGTGATTTTTTTTCTATAGTTGGTTTTCCTAATTCTCTTAGATCTATATAACAGTAGATCTAAACATAGATATCAATAATAGGCCTACAGACCTGCTGTTAATAAAATATCATTTGCCCTAAATGGATTAATAAATATATGACCTACTACGCTTCAGATTCCAACTATTAACTAACAGCTATCAGTATTAAGCCCTTGAAGCCAGAACCAGAAGCAGTCTTTGGACTTAAAATTACAAGTCTGATGACCAGTTGTTGGTCAGAAATTCTTGAACACATACATCCAACCACTATACAAGCCAGATGAGAGATTTACATTAGTAACTAGTTAAATATATACTAACATATTTTACATTGACCCTCCAACACACAGCCTTTATAGTTGGTGGCCTCGTACATACACACAGACACGCTCATGCTAGACAGATTAATTTTTGTTTATAAATACTGTTAATCTTTAATAAATCAATCAGTAACAGAGTTTAAAACAATAAGGTATATAAAAGGAAAAAAAATAATACCAACAAATATAGGTATGTTATTTAACAGTTTTGTAAATTGCTCAGCAATACAAGCTATTTACAAGACACTATTCGGCTTGGCCCGGCCGAATATCAAATTTTACTATCCGGTCATATCCAGCTCCGGCCGGATATCAAAAAGTACTATCCAGTGCACCCCTAATATACATATAATATATATTGCTTGTTGTGAACAAACAGTTTACATATTATATTTCATTTTAAAAGCAAAATTATTGAATAAGAGTGTAATATTTACCAGGACGTTCAACTTTTATTACTTCTGCTCCCATATCACCAAGAATCATAGTACAGTAGGGTCCAGCCAAAACTCTTAAAAATAAAAAACACTAATCAGATAGTTTCATGTATATTATAATTTTAGAAATGAGTAATTAATCATTAAAACAAAAGAGTTTAAATAATCAAATGTACAAAGTCTATCAGAAACTTATTTCAGATTTTAGGGATTTGGTGGGCCTAAAAAGATTTCCACAAATAAAGTATAGAAATAACCTGAAAAAGACCACAACAAGAGACATAACAACAAAAAGCTTAAGTAGATGTAAATAAATATGGCAAACCAGCAGGGCGGTCCTAACAATTGAGGGCCCAATGCGAAACGGATTGCACAGGGATAATGATAATATGTGAAAATTAAGATTTTGTACTAAAAAATAAATTCGTCCTCGTATTTTATTTATACAATATATACAGTTCTTTACTCACAAAATTGACTTGAAAGAGCATTTCGTACCATAACACAAGTGACACTAAAAAAAATGCATCAGGCATAGGATTGGCCTTTTCCATATTAAAAGACACCCCAAGATTACAACTTTGTCTATTTTTTCAGGAGATTTTAATAATTTTAGAATTTCAGGACTTTTTCGTATATTTTACAATTTCAGAAGATTAAGTTATAATGGTTTAATTGTATAATTTACACCTAGAATTAGCGCAGGGCCTATGAAAGTGCAGCCGCATAGGTTGCAGTGGCCTAAGGCCGGCCCTACAAACCAGCAATGACTGTGGCTTTGAAACTGATCTACTCTCTTTAAGGGGTTATAAGGGATAAGTCAATTTAAAAACCTGAAGGTCATTTGAACATTGTGAGATAATTATAATATAATTTTATATATACATAATTTATATTATAAATGTTAAGACATCTTTGTTTTGCATCTTTATATAGAAATGGCTGCCTGGTCATGAGGAATGTGCTTTAGTCTGCCCTTATAAAGTTTAAACCTTCTTGCTGCCATCCTGCATGAGCTTTAGGCTAGGATGTAATAATCTTTATTTCCAAAGGCACTAAGGAAATATATAAAACAAAACAAAAGAAAGTGAATTATGGACACAATTTTTTTTACAAATACCGAGACATATCCAGTATTCTGACACCATTCAACGGTGGTTTTATTTGCTCTGGGGCTGAAATGGTTTCCTGTTTCTTGGTAGCTTTTGTATAATATTTAAAATTTCTTCTTGCTTCTGAAAAATAAATGAAAAGCATATTGATAAAAATTTTTACTTTTTAGTAAGTTGTTATGTTATATTTAGGTTCAGATAGACTAAGATAGTTTCATACACTTCATACCATATTGGCAACATCAACAAAATTATCAGAACATTTATGAAGCTATTTAATGAATTTGTTATTTAATAGTTAGAACTATTTCTTTTAAAATAGTTTCTTTAATGTCATTCCAATATAATTCTGCCATTTTACTTTTTTACTATATATATATATCTATGTTTTTCAATTCCATACTCTAATAGCACAAGGGAAGAAGGAGCACTTGTATAAATTTGTCCTAGCATATGGAATAAGAAATGTGCCATTATCTTTGTGTCTTTCTGAGTAATGGATGGCTGTCTGGTCATGTGGTATGCGCTCTGGACTGTGATCTCTATGGTCCTCTATGGCTTAGTTTAAACACTGCCTGTCACCATCCCTGTGCCGCAGGAGGTTTGAGCTAGGATGTAATAATCTTCAATTCTGAAGGAACATCTGAAGCAAGTAAAACAAATAGATCTAGTGAATCGCACATTTAAACAATTTAAAAAAAAATGATGTTCAGCTTCAACACAAAAAAAAAATACTTTGTCTTTGTGACTAAGGTAAATCAAGACCAGCTTTATAGTAAAGTCTTTACTAATAATATTTGCTTTTTAATCTAAATTATTAGTCTAGATTTGTGATTCTTTCTGGGTAACATTATATTATAGATCCATTATAATATCATTATATATATAATATATATATATAATATATGTCTATGACTATAGCTTTAGATCTACATGTAAATAATGTCTTATTCTACACAATCTATAGAACTACTATTTAATAATTTAGATCTAATGAGTTAATAAATGTTGTGCTACTGGTACCTTGTAAACAATAATTATAATAATTAGAACTAGATTTCCTCAGACCAATTAAAGATTTAAGTCTGTTGCCACTGTTGGTAAACATTTGGCTTAGGTTGTGTATCTTCGCTGTCTTCAAAATAACAAACATAATTAATGTGCAGTTAAATTTTAACACGTATCAGTATCAGTCGTATGATACTATGATTCCTACTAGACTACTACTACTAGTAGACTAGCACTACTACTGATAGACCTAGTAGTACTAGTACTACCGTTAAGTACATTCACTACAAGTCAACAAGTACTCATCTCTAGGCTAGTCTATAACTCTACGATCTATATAACTAAAGGACTAACGTCACTATGTAAGTGACTTTAAACGAGGGCCTAACGCAAGTCACAGTGACGGACCAGATCTAATAATACTTAGATCTTGATCTAGAAATAGACCAGTAAAAATTAATCTTGAGTACTGTGAGTGTGACAGAAAGTTATGTAGGGCTCTATAATATAAATTGATTCCTAGATTCGGATATTGAGTCTAATTGCGAGATCCAACTTTTTAATGCATTTGCCATAGAAAAAATGACAGTTGAAAAACAAGTAAAACTTAGACGGGACGGCACACAGTACTGTTAGTCTGTTACACCGTGACCTCCGTCGAAGGCACCGGTTAGACTAGTATCTATACAAGTTATTTTTTTTTTGTTTTTTTTACAAAGCTTTTATCAACTATCTGTCTGTCTGGTAAAAAGTTTGAGAATGTTATTTCTGCCACACCCATTCTTGAATCAAGCTGAAACTTTTACACAATTATTAATTGGCGAAGACATTAACTTGTTTGTAAATTATTATTTTTTTTACATATTTCGGATGTTCCTTCAGAGTTGAAGATAGTTTACTTCCTAGTCCAAACCTCCCGCAGGACGACGGGGGATGGGAGCGGGCCGGGTTTGAACCCTCGACCGTCGATAAATCCGAACGATAGTCCAGCGCCAAACCGCACGACCAAGCAGCCATCAATGCATGGTTAATTTTTTTTACAAAAGTCAATTAATTACTGGTTATTAATTATTTTGTATAGTAGGACAGTACCAACAAGGGAAATTAATCCTTCAGTATTCACAGATATGGCTGGATACGTCCGGTTTTTGTCCTTTTAAATAATTGTACACGTTATTACTCCCACACCTATTCTCGGATCAAGTTGAAACTTTAAACAATTGATTATTGTACCGGTACCGGTACCTAACAAAACACGATATCAACTGTTTTTTTTTAAATATAACCAATCAGACAATTAATCGTTGGTCATTTGTTTGATATAAAAAAGGAAAATAACTTTTACATTATTTATATAAAAGCTTTGTTGTCTTTTTTTAATAAAGGATTTTTTATATATTGTTTGTTTATCTAATTCCCCATGAAGTATTTATATCTAAATCTAGGTTGAACATTATGTAGTGATAGAAGATATTTTAAAATTTACAAGATAAAACAATAATGAGATATGATGTTTATAATAAATCTATTCCTTATCATTTCCATATGCATTATGCCCCCACCTTTTTTTTGTTTGTTTCTAATGCATATAATATGCGTTCTCTTTCAGGCCTGCCTCTCTCCTCAAAAATAAATACTACGGAATTTACATTTTATATTGTTTTTATTTTCTACACTTTCACACATATATATATATATACACAAAAAGTCACAAACATGTTCTCAAGGGGAAAATATTAATTAGTTTTTATAAGTTAGCTTTTTTTAAGGCTATGTGGGACACTAAATTTAGGTAAAACGGTCAAAAATTTCGATTTTCAGTTTTAACCTAATTTAAATAGCCCAACCATTTCTGGACATAAAGATTGGCAAATAATTACTTATTTTTTAATATTTTGTTTGTAAGTTATGTACAGCTGTCTCTTTTCCAATTTTGTTTCGTTTTTTTTCGATTTTCTCAAAGTACTATTTTTATTCATATTTTTTACTACTCCTTCACAAATTCTGCATAGCATGCAATCAAACTTGTCCTGCTTTTTACTTACACCACCTACAACAACTTCTTGCTTACATTTTCTAAGTCTGAATTAATATTTTGTCTTTATTGCAATAAAATACTTCAAAAATGAAAAAAAAAAAGTTTTTCTATAGCAAGGTTAGAAAAAAAAAAAAAAAAAGGTTTCACTATATTTAGAAATTAAATGCTAGAAAATGTTCTGATATGATTGATTTACACATTGTATATTTTTGTTTGGCAATAGCTTCAATATGTTTAAAGTCTTAGCGATTTAAAAACGATAAACAAAAATCCAATATGGCGGCCGTTGCCATGACAACCATTATAAGAAAACAATTTTAACCACATTTTTTAATGGTTATTCATAGGGATTATACATATAAAGTTTAGAGTAATTTGATCAATAAATTTTTTAAAAAGGTGTCAAGTGTCCCACATAGCCTTAAGGTGTACACAATGTCGAGTTAAAATTAGAACCAATGAATTATTGATGTTATTTTGTTGTCATACAATTTGTATATATATATACCTTTATATATAGACTGAAATACCGAAAATAAAATATAAGTTTGCGTTGTAGTTGTTTGTTGTTTTTTTCGCGAATCGCTGCATTCAAGCTGCGAATGTGTCAAAACCGTTTCTTAGCAAGCACCTTTATATAAGATGCAAAATTAACCTGTTTATGAAATTTCTTGTGAATCCATACTTCAGTTGATCTGAGATCTCTTGATACATAGAGGTAGGCGTACACCAATCAGTCAGCGTATTTTACAAATATAACTATAAGATCACAATTGAGCCAAAAAGAAGTGGGGGGGGGGGCGTAACAATTTTAAGCAGTACGAGATAACAAAAAAAGTGTTTTCTTTTTCTTTTTTTTTTCACGAGGACATACCAAAAAAAAAAAAGGATAACTACATTTTGTAAAGTGAGAGTCTTTTGGATTGG